>CAKNXH010001374.1:22281-42426 GCA_932178445.1 Andricus quercusramuli
AATCATGAAATTCAAGGAATTCAAGAAATTCAGGAAATTCATTCAATTCAAGGAATTCAAAGAATGCAAGTAATTCTCCGAAATCAAGGAATTCAAAGAATGCAATTCTCGGAAATCGAAGAATTTACTGAATTGAAGGAATTCATGGAATTCATGCATGTCATGAAATTAAACGAATGCATGAAATTTAAGGAATTCATGAAATTAAACAAATGCATGGAATTTAAGGAATTCATAGAATTCAAGGAATTCGTGGAATTCACATAAATCATGAATTTCAAGGAATTGTAGGAATTCAGGAAATACATGAAATTCATGGAATTCAGGGAATTGAAAGAATGCAAGTAATTCTCGGAAATCAAGGAATTCACTGAATTGAAGGAATTCATGCAATTCACGCATGTCATGAAATTAAACAAATGCATGCAATTTGAGGAATTCATGGAATTCAAGGAATTCAAGGAATTCAAGGAATTCAAGGAATTCGTGGAATTCACAGAAATCATGGAATTCAAGGAATTCAGGTAATTCATGAAATTCATGGAATTCATGGAATTCAAGGAATTCCAAGAATGCAAATAAATTTTGGAAATCAAGGAATTCACTGAATTGGAGAAATTCATGGAATTCAAGCATGTCATGAAATCAAAGAAATGCATGGAATTTAAGGAATTCATGAAATTCCAGGAATTCATGGAATACAAGTAATTCATGGAATTTGAGAAATTCATCGAATATTAGAAATTCAAGGAATTCATGGAATTCCAGGAACTCACGGAATCATGGATTTCAAGAAATTCAGGGGAATCATGCATAAAAGGAATTCATGGAATTCAATAATTCTATGGAATTCAAGGAAATCATGTAATACAAGGAATTCGTGGAATTCAAGGGTTCCATGAAATTCAAGGAATTCAAGGAATATGGGAATTCAAGGAATTTATGTGATTCAAGGAATTCATGAAATTCATGGAATTCAAGGAATTCATGGAATTCAAGCATGTCATGAAATTAAACAAATATATAGAGTGTAAGGAATTCATGTAATTCAAGGAATTCATGGAATTCCAGGTATGGCAACGGCCATACCACGCTGGAAACACCAGTTCCCGTTAGATCACTGAAGTTCAGCAGTGTTGGGCGCGGTTAGTACTTGGATGGGTGACCGTTCGATAATAATACTATTGCGTTGCTGTTGGCGGTGGTGGGTGTAGTGAGCCCACACTTGTAGTTATTTACTACAAGAAACTATCCATCTAGAAACACTACCTGAATCGGGAAGTGTCACGCCTACCCCTAGAGGCTCGCCGAAAGGGAAACGGCTTAATGGTATAATGGTATAACAAGGAATTCGTGGAATTGACAGAAATCATGAAATTCAAGGAATTCAGGAAATTCATGGAATTCAAGGAATTCAAAGAATGCAAGTGATTCTCGGAAATCAAGGAATTCACTGAATTGAAGGAATTTATGGAAGAATCATTTAACAAGAATCATGAAATTCAAGGAATTCAAGGAATTTAGGAAATTCATGGAATTCATGGAATTTAAATAATTCAAAGAATGCAAGTAATTCTCGGAAATCAAGGAACACATTGAATTGAAGGAATTTATATAATTCAAAGAATTCACGAAAATTAAATTCAAGGAATCTATGGAATTCAGGGAATTTATGGAATACCAACAATTCACAAAAATCAAAGAATTCAGGGAATTCACAGAATTCCATGAATTACATCTAAAATTACAGGAAAGTACAAGTTTTTCTATAATTGAGATGAATGTTGTACTTTTTGTTTATCGTTTTCTACATTGCTGTATTTTATTGTAGCTTTCAATTTTATACAAGAATATTTTTTTTATTTTTTTTTTATTTTGACTGCTGCTGGTATTGACTTGAAGTTTCCCATGTAATACGCATGGGGAAAATTACTTTTTTCAGTTTTTGAAATAATTTTTTATGGTTTGAAAAAATGTGACGGGCAGCTTTGGGGGCTTGTAGAGAATTATCCAGCGAAGAATTTCATGTATCGGGCCTATGGGTTTGACATCACTAACACACACCCACGAATCCCTGAAAACTACCCTTGAACTCAAAAATATCAATTCTCCATGAAAACGACTTTTGGGCACGGTATTCTCGTATTTTCTCAAACTAGAATCATTTATATTGGTCTAGTGGAATATTCATTAATATTTCTCAATTAATTTCCAATTATTTGCACAAATTGAATTTGTTTCAGTAATTTTTTTTCAAAAATTCGTGTTTTTCCTAAAAATTATTACTATTGCTCTACTGGGATATTTATTAATAATAAATAAATAATTTTTGAGTATACAAACAAATGGAATTTGTTTAAATATTTTTTTCCCCCGAAAATTCGCTTTTTCCTTGAAATTATTGCTATTGATATAAAATTATACACAGGTGCAAGGATTTCTGCTAATGATAAGCCCATAGGTATTCTCAAAAGTGTCGATGATGTCTCTTAGGAGAAATACTTTTCGAATACGTTCCAAAACTTATTCAAATATTATATGTTCCCGTGAAGAATTAAGACTTAATTGCTGAAAGAATGGAGAAAAATTTTCAAATTTTGTGAAAAAATGATTGTTTAAGTAAATTAAAGGTTGTTGAAAATCAATAATAATTTATTTTTTATGATTAAAAATCAAGAAATTATTGTTAATAAATATCCCACGTGACCAATATAAATAAATTTAGGTAGAAGAAGATGACAATACAGTGCTCAACTGAACGTTTTTATGAAGAATTGATATTTTTGGTTTTGAGGGTACTTTCCGGGACTCGTAGGGGAGAGTTAGTGGTGTCAAACCCATATGTTCAATACATGAAATTCTTCATTGGATAATTCTCTAAAAGCCTCCATACTTTCCCATCACATTTTTTCAAACCCTAAAAAATTATTTCAAAAACAGAAGAAAGTGATTTTTCCCCATGCATTTTAAATGGGAAACTTCAAGTCAAAACCGGCAGCAGTTAAAATCTAAAAAATGAAAAAACAAAAATTAGGGATTTTCTTTTTTCGGATTTGGAACAAAATGAGCTCGACTTTAAAAATTTCTGCTAGCAATTTTTGAAATTGATGAATATTTTTGAAACTTTTGTGATTTGGAAATTGTTGTAATTTTATAAATGCTTGGAAATATTGAGAATCTCTGTTAATTTTCGCGATTTTGGAATCTTTTAATTTTTTATGGTAATTTTTGAAATTTGAGGACATTTACGAACATTCTGGTCACTTAAAAATAAACATTTATGATCACTAAAATTTTCATTAACTTCATTCACCGTCAACGTTTCTTCGGGGGTGTCTCCAATTGAAGCTATTGTCATGTAGAATTGAGAAAATAAAAAAATGAAATTTACTATGCTAGTTTGGTTTTTTTCATATTCGTGGTTGAAAACAGAAAGATATGAAAATTAGGAAAATTTGCGTAAATTTTTTCTAAAATGTTAATGCAATAATTATACTTATTTCAATTACTTCAATTATTTTTAGCTTAGACCTTAGATCGACAGGGAATAATAAATATTGTCTTGTAGAAGAAAAAATTCAATCTCTGTTATGAAAAATAAAAATGTGTATTTTTCTACAGAATCCAGAAGGATTCACCATGCTTCACCAGACATTCTTTCTACAACGGCAGTACCACACACTCCAGTCCCACTCCTAACAATGACGTCCTCAAAAAAAGCCGATGCGCTCTGTATATTTTTATTATCTATTAGCACCTTCCAAGTTGCTTGATGTATGCGTTCGTGTATCTTATTCTTAAAGTCAATTCGTACTTTCGATATCTGTAAATTTTCGATTTTGATTCATGTTTGTTTCGCTTTTACCGTTCCATCCTACAATGAGAAGGTATTAAAATTGTGTAAAATTTGACCTACCCCCCGTTTTTGTCAAATGTCTACGCTTTGAGACCCCATGAACCCAAACAACTGTTTTTTATACAATTTCTGTCTGTCTTACAGTCTGTAGATTTTTAATTTGTTAGCATGATAACTTTCAAAAGAATAAACTTGTTGGATTGGGCTTCGCTATCATCTTTCGAAAATTTTTGAGAAAGTTTTTTTCCAATATTTAGAAATTCTATTTCAAGCCAAACAACGCATTGTATTAAAAAGGTCAACAGAAGAAAAATGTTTCTTCTTAAACAGCCTACAATGTTGTTATAAGACTTACAATTTCCTTGAAAAATCGAAAATTCAAATTTTTATCGCACAAAAAAATAATGAAAGATCAAAAATTCCATTTTCTGGTAACAATATACAAGATACAAAAAAATATGAAGAGACAAAAATTGTACACTTAGAAAAAGATCTGCAATTTGTCATGAATAACTTTTTGATGGGACTTCTAGTTTTTGTTTGTTTTGTAAAAAACTGATTTAAGAATAAAACTAATTAAATTCTTGGACGCACGACACAAACCACGAATAAGATTGGTAGACAAAAGTGGCTCACTCAGAAGAGAGCTAAACATTTTTTCAATTATCATTTTTTGATAGGATGCGTAATTTTCGTTTCAATCGTGAAAAATAACATTGACAGTAGAAAAAAAAAATTTGGAAAAACGAGCCAAAGTACGAACAAAGATGAATATATAAAAGTTCATCAACCAAAAAAGATCTACAATTTTCTTATAAACATTTGTTATGAAAATACACATTAACAAAATTGTTGTTTTTAAGGATGTGCACTCGTTCAATTACAAAAACAAGACAAAGAAAATACGTTTGCTTCTAATTGCATATTATGCATATTATGAATTGTAATAATATACATTTATTGAAATGACTAAAAGCCAATGTATAGAAGAAATATGATTCTCCTATGATTCAAAACAACTTTCTTTTATGCGTGAGGTTTTAAGTTATTTAGCTGAAATTTGAATAGTTTTTGATATAAATAGCAATTATGTATTGAATTTCGTTTTGTTCCATTAAATTTTATTGGACTGATGCTCACAACTACGAAAAACCCACTCATACAAATTATCAAACTCAGGACTTCTGTGGAGATAGGCAGTTTTTTAAAAAACAACTTTTATTATTGAAAATATTATTTGTGGAATTTTTAGGAAATAGTTCGATTTTGAACAAAAAATATAAATTTTCTATCAAAAAGATACATTTCCTATCAAAAAACAGAATTTTTCAAATAAAATCATGAATCTTCAACCCAAAAATGACTTTTCAACAAATTGTTTAACATTTATTCACGCAGTTATATTGTCATAAAAATGACAAATCTGCAATAAAAAATGTGATGGTTGATATTACAATTCAGAAAGATTTTAATTTGGAATAAAAAATGGTTGTATTCATTACAAAAACTTCAACAAAATGGTTGATATCCCCGACAGAAAATTTACATTTTTAACCAAAGAAAATAATTTTCAACTAAAATTATGAATCTGCAAATAAACAAGTGAATTTAAAAAAAAATTATTTCATCTTCTTAGCAAGTAATGTTTATGTTTTTTGAAAATAGATAAAGTAGGCACTGATCGCCTGCAAAAGAGGATTTCGTAGCTTATTAAGGCTATGTGAAGGAAAGAAACAAAAAAAATTTACAAAAAAAAAACAAAACATTTTTCATGATTATTACAATTTAGGACCAGAGCCGCCTTTTTTCGTGATTCTTATTTATTATCCCAAATTTACAAATCGATGTGGCTATTCGTGTGAAAATAAGTTGACAATTAAAAAAAGAAGAATTTTAAAAAATCTTCATAATTTTTGAAATTATTTTCCTTAAAAAAGAGTTAACTAAGCCTTTCAACCTTCTTTCGCCATTCTGTCCCACCCTTGCTCCCTCTATATTCCTTTCCCCTAGTAGATTATTTAAAAATTTTTCAGACCGCTCAAAATCTCATATAAAAATACACAAAAATAGCGATTTTGCAAAAATAAACTTCGCACAGCAACAATATGTGAATTCCTTTTATATATTAAAAATCCCTTCAAATATAATTAAAATCCATACAAAAATTTTTTTTAATCTCTTCAAATCTCATCGAACCTTTGGAATTATTTTTTAATCGAATGAAACCTTTGAAATCGGTTGAAAGGTGTGGAAATCCATTGAAATAATATTTAATTTATTCCATAAAGTCTGTTCTTAATCATTTCAAATCCCTCGGATATAAATTGAATTGACATTCTATAAATTTCATCATAATTATTTTTTGATGGAACGCGTAGTGCTTGTTTCAATCTTAAAAAGTAAAATTAAAAATCAAAAACTAAATTTCGGGACAAGCGAGACAAGCTACAAAAAAAAAAAATTAGACAAAAGTTGTTCACCCAAAAATGGATCTACAAATTTGTTTGTAATTCTTTTAACATAAGACACGTGGATTTTCTTTCAGTCATGAAAAATATGATTCAAAATAAAACCATTAAATTTTCGAAAAAACAACATGTGACGAAAACCAATGAGAAGACAGAATTTGTTCAACCAAAAAACACCTACAAATTTGTTATGAACTTTTCTTATAGAAATATGAAAAAAATCAAAAATTAACTTTTCGGAAAAACGACGCAAGCTACAATATCGTTTTACTTAACAATATTTTCGTATTGTCACAGTTCTGCTTATCTTTCGGAAACCATTGAGAGTGCAATAAAACGATCCACCTCTAAAAAACGTGTGCAGGCTTACAAATGTTTCTCCCAATGTTATCGCTCCCAAGGCTTCAATTATAAATAGAAAAATTCCAGTTGATTCAATATGAGCGACATCACTTTCAATTTAGTGGAAATTCTTCAAAATAAATTGATTATTTTTCATGCCAACAAAATGTAATTCGCTACGACGATGAAGTTAGTTTTGGCCCTGAAAAACATAAATTTTAATACTACTGGATACATCTGGCTGTGGATGAATAAAAATCTAGTTAACATTAATAAATCTTAAATTTTTGTTTGTTTCGTCATGCACGTAAATGTGTCATTCTTTTTAGCTTTTTTCAGATAAAACTGAAATGAAGAATCGGCTTAAAGAACGTTGTATGAAAAAAGATTTTCTCTCACTGAGGTCTATGATCAATTGTTCCTGATGTTACTTTTTCCATTCGGAAATTTGTCTGCGGTAGCGCTAAAATCGTATTTTGGATTTCTATTGACGATGTTTTCAATTCTTCATAAAATATATTAATTAATATTATAAAAATATTATAATAATATTGAAATTCCATTAAGTAAACGGGGTGGCTTGAGAAGCTTTTTTTTTAATTCCGTGGACATTGACATTCACAGACCAGCATTTTATTCTTGCAACATTTTCAACGCAGAATCTTCCATGAATGGAATAAAACAATGAAATTTCAGATTGAAAATTGAACATTTAAAATTTTTTTTTATTCAAACCAAAAAAGATGACTGTTCACCATAAAATATGAATTTTGATTCAACATGACAAATTTTCGACAAAACAGTTTAATTTCTGGCCAAGAAAAATGATTTCTAAAGGAATAATTAAATTCTCAAATGGCCAAATGGTCGAAATTTTGAAGAAAAATTTATTTTAATAATGAATTGTTTCACAAATATATTTAAACATTTCATTATCAGTAGAGAGTAGTATTTTATGAATTAGAAATCATTTCATTCAAAATGACCACAAGAAAATCATAATCAGCGTCAAGTGGCGCCATCCGAATGTTAACGAATATTACCGAAAATTTAAATTAAAATGAGTCAAGCTATACTCATTATAAAGTTATATCAAATCAATTAGCCGCAACAGAAAATAAAACTCACATGATGTTTTTCTTATCGAAGTACAAATTTAGCATAAAAATTGCAAAAAATATAAAGGAGGGGTTTTTGTGAAACGATGTTCTTCAAACCTTTTGAAAATCTTCCATCAACAGATTTTAAAATAGGACGATAAACCTCATTAGAATTCATTAAGAACATTAATATTTTTTAATCAAATAAAAAATTATAGAGGTTCATAGAAAGGATTTGTGTTCATTTAAAACACAAACTTCAAAATTCAAATACTCATAATTTCACAGTTTTTTTTCTTAAATCAGGAAAATATATGCTGCCTACTTAGAAATGTGAAATAACACATTATATGTAAAAAATATGAATTATTCGGACATACAGCAAACATTGATGTTGATCAGTAAAATAAAGCTTCAAGAAAAGCCGCTACTTTTGGCGATGCCAAAAGTCATGATAATTTCGTAAATCTTGCCCACCTTATTTTAGGCTCCAAGTCTGCTGAAATACTGAAAATATCATTTTTTCCCGTCAAGATTTTTAACAGGATTCGAAATAATAATAATAATAAGGAATAATTTTATTTGTTTCAATTAATGAGACTATACCAATGATTTCCTTATTTTATGTATTACTTTATTCGAATACATATGAAAAATTAGAAATTTAACGAATAGCATCAAACAAATTAGGTATTTAATTGAAAGAAGGAAAATACGTTATTATTTAAAATCAAACATATTTTTACTTCTTCTAAAGGTAGAAGATATTATGAATATCAAAAGATTTAGATTTGAAAAACTGATTTTTGACATAAAAATAATGTGATTATCTGATTTGAACAGTTTTTAAGATAAAATACAATTAATATTAAGAAATTAAATTAAATTTAAATCAACAAACATATGAAATGATCCAAGGAAATGCGCTTCTTCTCTTTTTGCCAAAGATTTTCTTACTTCAGTTGAGTAAATAACATTTACAGATAAGAGTCATGCTTCCAATCAAAGAAATCATTTCCTTGATGATATTTCTTGGATACGAATTGATATTTATTTGCAATAAATGACAAAATTATTACATGAGTCATATTAATTATTCTTAGAAAGTTAAAAAGATAGTTTGATTGTACTTTTTCAAACCTCCAGAATTATTCCCACATTTCAATCAAATCGAATCTTTAAGTTGATTACTTCATCCATGTATGGATCAAGTAATTAAGGTTTCTTTGAGTGAAAATTTTTTTTTTTTCTCAGATAAGTAATTATTTATAAATTTTAAAAGAATATTAATGATATCATAAGCGTTGAAGATGATAATTTCTTCTAACAAAGTAACCATTTTCAACATTATTCCTTGAGTCCCATTGTTCAATATCAGGAATCTATTTCTCCAAAGTAGTGATCCCTTATTGAACCAGACGCAAGTCTTTTATTAATTCAAAGAATCAAACTCCGTAAATGTATTATTTTAACAAAATAAAAATTTCAAACACTCAAGTAAATTAATTTCTTCAAACTCAAAAAGTCCAGCTTGATGGATTTGTTCGATTCAATAAGCTCGATCTTCTGAATCAGTGAGTGCGTCTTTCAATCAATCAATTAGTGGGAAGAATTCTTTTTATTTTGAATTTTTATAAAAGAATGTTTCAAATTTAGCAGTTTTAAAAATGCTTAAACTTTGAATTGTTGGAAAATATAATAATCGTTGCTATAAAAGTGGATTGTCTGACAACAATCGCACATTGACTACTGACTCTATCATTCAGTGGAAAACGCGGTAAAAGTAAGACATCTGTGCTTAGCCGAAGAACGATTAAAAGAGTTGAGATAAATTTATTTTCGCGGTTGCTCGAGGAATGTTTTTAATGGTAGATGCGTATCCATTTTTTTCTAATACATGATTGACCTTGGTTAGTCACTTTAATCAAATACTGCAAATTCTATTAACCGCGAGTGCTTGGAAGCTTTGCTGTAAAATAAATGAACGGTCTGATCGTAACGCGTATCTATCACTGGCAAACGACTGTCACCGTGTTTCAGTAGAAAATGCAGTAAAGGTGAGACACGTGCTCTTCGTTTAAGAACGAGCACAAATATTTTGAATGTATAGATTTGATGGAAAGAAATCGACATAAGGTTCAATTTAGTCTGCAACAGGGTCTGAACTAAAATTTTCCTAAATTATCATGTAATTTATTTTTCTTGCAAGTAAAATAATAATATTTATAAAAAAATTGATCCCAATGTTTCAAGAATGATGCAGCATGATTATAAGCTAGAGCTATTGAATTTGCTTTCTTTTAGTACCTGTACTAAATTGTGTTCCGAAATTTACGATTCTGACGTATTTTGGTAAACGATGAGAAGCAACTTATATTCGTAAACAAGACAGATGCAGACATCACTATCTTTATTTTAAATGAAGATTTTTTATTGAAGATCCAACTACAAAAATTTCTCTCATAATCTTCAAATTGTTATTAATTTATTTATATGAAAATCAACCCAAAGAGATTTGACTATAATAATAACAAGCTAAAAATGTAAGAAAAACCGCAACTATCTACCATGTTATATCAGAAGATAGTTATAAACGATGATTTGGTTAGAATGCAACTATCTGGCATTACCATAGGAGAAGAAATGTCTCAACAATTATTATTTATTCAAATAATTATTTCTGTTAAATTGAATTATTAATTAATTCACTTCAAGTGAAATATAGACTGAGTTGATAATTTGAGAATAAACCGCAACTTTCTGGCATTATTCAAATTGAATATAATTAACAATAATGATTAATTGTCCAAACAATTAATTTTGTCAACTTTATTTAATTATTTACCTCACTCTGTTTGAAAATTGAACAAAAAGGGAACAATTTTAGAAGAAACTGAAATTTTCTTGCATTATTTTAAGTTAATATTATTAAACAAGATAATAAAATGTTTAAACAGCTATTTTTGTTGAAATTGATTCATTATTACTTTACCCTCATTGAAAATTATAAAAGAAGTGGAAAATGTTAGAAGAACCCGCGACTTTCTAACTCTATTCCAAGAAAAATTGCTAAAAACAATATATTGTTTAAACAATCCATTTGAACATCTGTTTAATAGTAAAAAGTAGTATTTTATGTGTTCAAAATAATTTGCACTTTAGTAATCTCAAAAAATCATAACTAGCGCGAAAAACTGGCAAAACCCATTTTTTCACTTACGGGGCTTTTTGGGACCCTATCTAACAGATTTATGGGGTTGGTATTTGAAAATAAATCAATATTTGATTTGTATTCTATGGCTGATTTGTGGAGAGAAATGTCGAGTTTCAACCTTGACATACATACATACACACATTTTTAGGTGCATTATTCAAAAAATAACTTCATTTCTGAAAATCATAATTTTCTTATTGTTTAAATAAATTGCTCGGTTCGAATGATTCAAAAACGTTCATTGCGTCGTCCAGATGATGTTAAAGCGTGATGTTATTCCAAACGTTAAATTTTTTGGACAATTTGTATGATGATGTATGAAATTGTTTGTCCTCTTCCACGTTCTAGACAAGTGGAGGAAAATAAAGTTTGCGTAATTGGAAAGTTTTTTGATTTAATACAAATTTTGCAAGTTTTTGTAGTAGGTTCAAATTTGAAGACGCGTTTCACGATAACTGCTTTGTTTCTTCACATTTGACAATATGTACCTATTAATATGCAAACATCATTCATACGTGAAGCAAAGATTTTTAGTTAATAACAGGTAATTTACTTTTCTTCCACCGTAATCTTACAAAATATAACCCACAGGTTAATAATGTTATGAATATGATATTATAACTATTCTAAAAATCGAAATTTTTTGCCTGTCCTTCCCTTCCTGAAAAATCGTGTGCACGAGGTCTAGCATAAATTCTGATCAGTTAATATAAAAAAACCTGATCAGTTGCATACTGCATGAATATGACTTTTAGTGGCTGTTTTGAGTTTATTCTTTTGAATTTTTTCAGAATTTCTTCAGCTACAGTTTTCAAAAGAGCAACAAAAAGATTACGGATCTTCTGCAAGATGAATTTAGTAAATAAAAATTTCCATATAAATAATAGATAAAGGAATGGGCTCTTACAAATCTCTTTAAAATTTAGTGCCCTTCCATTTTTTTTTGAAGCCCAAATCAGATCATTTGTAAGCGCTACAAATAGTTCGTTTTTGAATAAAAATAAGATAAAAAGTAACTGTGTGAAATCAGGTTTGCAAATTAATAGTTAATTCAACAATGAAAAAACTTGTTTTCATCTAAGACTATTCGATTCAGATATTATTTGACTCTAATTATCTATATTTTTTTTCAAGTTTTTCATGAACATATTACCATTCCTTATATTTTTTACAGCTTGCTACGAAGTTTTCGTCGATGACTTTCCGGGCAAGAATATTTCCTTATCGTTATCTTCGAATTTTCATTTCAAGAAATATGGTTCTCTTCTAAAACATAAATTAACCCTTTATTCTTTCAACTCAATTTAATTTTATAAACTTTCATCGTTACTTTTATTCTATTTCGAGACATATTAAATTATGGAAATATTTCTTCCAATTAATAGGATATTTATTATCAAATACTGTTTCATTAATAATTTTTTTAATACTAAATTCATGGATGAATTACACAGACCCACAAAAAAGTGGTCTGAACTTTACATGTGACAAGGCTAAACTTGTGGATTTTAAGCCGCTGAATCCGAATCCGACCTTAGAATTTTCTTTAGACCATACAACTTTTCCCCAGCCTAGGGTAAATGTGTGAAATTTTGGAAGTTTCAGGCTCCGTTGAAGTTATGTTTGTCCACAAAAAGTCAATGGAACCACATCGTTTCTACGTATTTCGGGTTTCTCAGTTCAGAATTTTTCTGAAGTATCTTGGAATATTTCTAGACTAGGGGAAAAAGTGCATTAATAATCAAAATTTGAGGCTCAACAGAGCTGCTGTTTGTGCACGGAAAAGCTGATGTCTTTCCTTGTTCTTAACTGCTGATTCCATATCTGACAGAAGAAGTTTTCTGCAGTATTTCAGATTTTCACTAGCTCTCTGTTATGTTTGAAATCGAAAATCAATCGATTGATTGAGTACCATATGTCCTATGTGGCCTTTGCTATAATATGCTACGCCTCAGTACAGCAAACAAACATAAAAATTGGTATCACCTACGCTTTGGAGACAACCTCAAGATGGCAAAGATTGTTATTTTTGTAAGACAAATATTGTCGGCTATAGAAGGTCGGACGAACAAAAAATCAAGTATGAAAATGTTTCCAGTGTTACCAAGCCGACACATTCGTGCAATGAACATATTGAAGATATCAGAACTTCTAAAAATATCCAGGATATTGAGAAGAATGTCCTTTCTACACTCAACAAAATCGCAATGGAAACATCTATACAAAAAGAATACGCAAGCGACATTGGTGAAGCAACCCTGACGATGATGACAGTGAAGATGTCTTCAGTCATTTAGGCCAACAAAAAAAAACCCGAGCTTCGTACCCAAGAATCATTAAATGACCTGATAAGAGACTGAGATTACCTAGGGAATCCGCTAAACATTTGGCTTCTGATTTGAAAAACAGAGACCTGGTAACGACAGGAACTGAATCCACTGTTCAACGAACCAGAGAAAAAGCGTTCTTAAAATTTCTTTCTCGAGATACTGATTTGGTTTATTCTTCAGATGTTTACGGACTAATGAATGAACTGGAACCAAATATCTATAAAGATGAGGGATGGAGGCTTTTCATTGACTCTTATAAGCGCAGTCCCAAAGCAGTGTTCATCCACAATACAAACAAATTTGCATCAATACCAATAGCACATTCTTCATATTGAAGGAAATCTACATCAATATGGGGAAAGTTTTAATTGCGATTAAGTATTCGGAGGATAACTGGAAACTCTGTGGAGATCTTAAAATTATAACAATACTTTTGGGACAACAATCAGGCTTCACCAAACATCCCTGCTTCTCGTGCTTGTGGGACAGCAGAGACCACGAGAACTACTTTAAAAAAGAAAACTGGCCAGATAGAACTTCCTTTGAATCTGGTTTGAGAAATATCCTGCAAAAGCCTTTGGTAGATTCCATGAAAATTTTACTTCCCCCTCTTCATATAAAACTTAGCTTGATGAAACAGTTCGTTAAATCACTTGACAAAAAAGGTGATTGTTTTAGATACTTAATAAAAAATTACTTAGTATATCTGACGCCAAGTTAAAGGCAGGAGTCTTCGACGGTCCTCAAGCTCGGAAAATGCTGAACGACAACAAATTCACTGACAATATGAATGACAGCAAGAACGCTTGTTGGATCAGCTTCAAGGAAGTTGTCGGAAATTTTGTAGGCAACTTTAGAAGCGACAACTATAAGAAAATAGTTAAAAACATGGTGAAGAAATTTCAATGAACAAATGATGGCAGATTTTTGCTGGAGGTTGGAAAGAGTTGTTGCAAGTACAAGTCAATAATTAATCAACTTAATCAAATTCCCGACCAAGTTGATGATCGGAATGCTAAATTCTGTAAATTATAAAATTCCAGGATGGCAAAATTTAAGGATGATGTAATTCCCCGAGGTTTATAAAATTACCAAATTAAAAAATTACCTATAATAGAAAATGCCGTAAATAAAATTGCTGACACGGACACATTTTCTAATGATAAAATTCCCGATTCTGAACAATTCAGAATTGTGTAATTATAAAATAATGAATAATAAATGGAGTAAAATACTTTTATTTCATTATATTATAATATGCGGCAAGGAGGAAAATTTGATTTTCACTTCACATCACACGAAACAAAAGTTCATTTTGCTGGTAATTTTTGACAATTATGGAAATTTTTAAGTATTTCGGAAATATATGTAATTCATGGAAGTTTATCTGTTATTCAACATATATTTAGCTATTGACAATTCGCATGAATTATCCATTTTCCATGAAAAATATTTATCATCATTTACATTTTGATTAACTAAATTCAGAATTGAGATAATGAGAAATAAAATTCGCTATGTTAATCAGTTCATTTCCCTGAAGATTAGTCACTCTTTACTCAGAATTATTGCATTCTTGCCAATTATTATATCTATAGAGTTTAAATTATAATTAATCATACAAGTCAGCTGGTCTAATGTAAAAGTAAAAAAACAGTATAAGCCAGCTTAATCATTATTATTAATTAATCGAAATTTCGCTACAAATAGCCAGAGTCGTAGTCCGAAGCTATCTGTACAGAAAGCTTTCATTCTGCAGAACAATTATCATAGTGTGAATTCCTGGGGACAAATAAGAAAATCATATGCAGGCTTTAGCAAAAATTGATTTTAGTAAAATAAATTTACTTTTTCTAGCTTTCGTTTTGTTCTATAAAATTGTATTGGACCGATGTTCACAACTACGAAAAACCCATTCATACAAATTATCAAACTCACGACTTCTGTAGAGATAGGCAGTTTTTAAACAACAAGTGTTAACGTTCAAAATAACATTTGTGGATTTTTAAGGAAATAGTCCGGCTTTGAACCAAATATATTGATTTCCTATCAAAAAGATACATTTTCTACAAAAAAACAGAATTTTTCGAATAAAATTATGAACCTTCAACCAATAACTGACTTTTCATTAAAGTAGTTCAACATTTAATCACGCAGTCATATTTTCATTAAAAAAGATTAATCTTCAACACAAAATTTAATTGCTGATATTCCAATTTAAGAAGATTTTAATTTTAATTCAATAAAATTTGAATCAATTACAAAAACGTCAGCAAAATGTTTCATATCTTCAAACCCGAAAAGGTGAATTTTTAACCAAGAAGATTAATTACCGACAAAAAAAGACAAATTTTCAAGAAAATGTTCACAGGTTTGATCAGAGAAAAGAATTTTGAATTAAAATTATGAATCTGCAAATGAACAAGTGCATTTTGAACAAAGTAGTTCGTTTTTCTTTCAAGAGATAACCTCGATATAGACAATGTACAAGTTTTACATCTTTTTGAGCAGTTTATCCTACGAAAAAGTGGAAGAAAGAAAAAGTTTTAGTTTTGGTCAGAGAAGGTTTTAAATTTCCCATCTCGTATCTAATATATATTTTTTCCTGTTGTATGCGGAATGTTAAAAAATTTTGTCAATCCTTAAAAAAAATGTTTAGGGACACAATTATAATATTATTATTGATAGTACATATTTATTAATTTCAAATCGACCGCGATTTTCGGCACATGCGCAGTTGAAAACGTTGCTTAGAGCAAGCGCAGCGATACAAGGCCGGGCAGCCAATGAATGTCGCTTGATGAAAAGAACCTGCCCACTCGCGGTAGAGGTGGGGGCCCCTCCAGCCTTGAAAATAACGAATCCCTTTATTCAAGGTCACGGAAATACGCGAGACTTTACTGTATATATATTTTATAGATTAAACGAACTTACCTGTAAGTGAAGTTCTATCCTAATTGTATGAAGCGCCTCTTCCGAAGTGATCAAAATGTAGTACGCCTACTTCTCGCCAATATCGCCACGTTTTTCAAAGTTTTCAATGAAAAAATGGTGTGAACCTCGCTACTTTCCGCGTTGACACAAAGATTCATTATTCTAAAGTGTCGCCGGAACGATTTTGGGGTCTTATGATTGTAACGTGAGATGGGAATAACATAGGGTGGGTGTGATCACTTCGGAAGAGGCGCTTCATACAATTAGCATAGAACTTCACTTACAGGTAAGTTCGTTTAATCTCTAAATTGTATTTGGCGCCTCTTCCTCGTGATCAAAATGTAGATGTTTAGCGCGAATTCCGGCACTATAGAGTAATGTTCAAAGGTTTATATTGAAAAAAAAATCCTTTATTAACATATTAAACGATTTTCAAAACTGCTTTAGCATAAGCATCTGTAGCAGTCAAACTTAAATTGTAGAATTTTAAGAATGTGTTAGAGTTCGCAGTCCAACCTGCTGTTCTGCGAATAGTACATAAATCTAGTCCGTTTCTATTCGCCGCAGAAGTCGACGCATGTCGCGTTGAATGTGCTGTAAAGACCTCTGTGTCTATTCCACTGTCGTTGAGAGTATCTTTCACCCAACGGCTAAGGGTTTGCGTCGTGACATCTTTGTACGGCTTTCTGAGAGATATAAAAAGAGATGTGCTTTCTTCCATAAAATTTGTTGTTCTGTCTAAGTAGCATTTTAATGCGGAGGCAGTACAAATTTTTTCCTCGTGTGGATAATAGGGCAAGTTTAGACACGGTTGCTTTTTGTTTGGTCCAGATGTTTTTATGCAATCTGGTATTTTAATCTCAAATCCTTCTTTCGTTGTTCTTATGTTACTTGTTTTAATTTTCGAAAAAGTTTGCATCCTATGTCCTGTTATTAATGCCAGAAGAGTTATAAGTTTTTTCGTTAATTGTTTTAACGACAGTTCCTCATTTGAGGTTAACGACACGAAATGAGTAAGCACAATTTGAGGGTCCCATGTTGAATCGTACATTGTCTTTTGCTTTAATTTGAACCACGTCTGAGATTAAGGCGGCCTTAAATAGTGGATACCATGGCTGCGATGGCCAGTTTGGTACCACTATGATGCCCTCAGCTTTATCGTCTCTAATTTTTTGCAACGTTTTTAATATTACTGAGAATGGTGGAAATCCATAAAAGAAATAATCTGCCCAAGAGATTGTGAACGCATCGATAGCCATTGAGTCAGAATCTTTTTTCCAAGAAACATACTTGGAGCATTTCGCATTCTCTCTGCTTGCAAAAAGATCTATTTCTGGCTGTCCAAATGCTCTAACTATTTTTCTAAACGCAAGACTGGACAATTCGATTTCGGTATTTGGTTTTAAGCGACGTGATTCTTCATCCGCTATTTTATTCATAGCGGATGAAATGTAAGTCGCAAAAATCCAAATTTCCATTTCTTCACACCAATTCCAGATAAGCCTTGTGATACCATTCAAATGTTCAAATTGAACTCCACCCATTCTATTTATATATGAGATGGCTGTAGTGTTGTCGATGTGAAGCAACACTTGACAATTTTTTTGGTTCTTCGCGAAGCACTTCAAGCTTAAGAAGGCGGCTAAAAGTTCTAATTGGTTTATATGATTTGACTTTTCCTCATTCTTCCAATATCCGTGAACTCTTTTTTGTATTACAAAACGCTCCCCATCCAGATAAAGAGGCGTCTGAGAAGATCTCCAATTGAAATTCAAATTTTCTTAATGGATGATTGGAATAAATACCTATCCGTTCCCACCAATGTAAATCTTCTAGTACTGATTTCGTTATCATTAACCTTGCGTTATAGTTATCATTATTTTTCAACAATGCTAAAAATTTTGCTCTCTCGCAGGCTTTTGTGTGGCCCCAACCATAATTTACCGCAGGGCAACAAGACACTAAAATTCCTACAATTCTAGCGAACTCCCTTATTTGTATGTTTTGGTTTAGACGAATTCTATTAACTTCTGTTATTATTTAATTTCTTTTAGAATCCGGAAGCTGAACTATCATTTCCATCGAGTCGTAAATAAATCCCAAGTATTTACAAGTTCGAGCTGGAGTCATTCGACTTTTTTGAAGATTAATTACAAATCCCAGTTTCTCTAGTTTAGATACAGTTACTGTTATGTTATCTATGCACTCGGTATAAGATGTTCCAAACAACAACAGATCGTCTAAATAAATAACTGATAAAAAACCTAGTTCTCGCAGATATGACATTACCGGTTTTAGAATTTGTGTGAAGACGTAAGGCGCTGTGCAAAGCCCGAACGGTAAGCACGTGAACTCATACGTCTGGCCCACAAAGAAAAAACGCAAATATTTACGATGCGGTTTATATACCGGTACCAAATAGTACGCATCCTGAAGGTCCAGCGTTGCCATGAAACAACCTTGATTAATAATGTGAGTTACCGTTCTACCGTCTTCTAGCTTAGAGTGCTGTCTTGGAATGCATTTGTTAAGTGCTTTTAGGTTGAGAATTAACCGAAACGAACCGTCTGGTTTTGGCCTTAAAAAAATATCAGAGATAAACTGGTATTTTTCTGTATTGCATTCCACAATGGCACCTTTTTTCAGGAGTTTCTCAAGCAACTTAGAAACTTGAGGTTTTTTCTCTGATGACCAATCTCTTGGACAGGGTAATGAAGTTTGAAACGGTAAAGATTCAAAAGGAATTTTATAACCCTCAATCCATGACAGTATAGTGAGATCTGATGTGATTTTCTTCCATTCAGACTGAAATCGACCAAGTCTACCAGCTATATTACTTACCGGAGCTACCGACGTTTCCGAAAGGGTTCCGGTTCCTTCTCCTGATATGGACTGTATTTGTGATAAGGCTTCTGATTCCGATTTTTCTTCGGTGTTCGGTGGTCCTGTTTTTGCCCGCCCGACATCCCTGCACGAGTGCGGGGCGGGGCTTTCTGGTTTTTTGGCTGCTTGTCTACCTGGTTTCGAGTTTGGCTCCTTAATTCCTTTGCCGAATTTTCCAATGCCTTCGCTGTCTTAAGGGCTTCGTCAAGTTTTTCGCTGAAAAGGAAGCTATCAATATTCGTCGATTGTAGTGTATCCTTAAGGGAGTTGTTGACATTCGCCAACACCAAACTTCTACGGACAACAGATTCGTCATGATGTAGATCAGCGAGTAGTTTACTTGCATCGCTCAGGTACTCTATTAGCTGTAATTCTCCTGAAGATCTGTCTTTTTTGTCAGATAACAGTGATAGGGCCTTGCCAATTGCTGCCAGAGAAGCTGCTATTTTCTCTTGCTTCATGACTATTCGTCCATCTCTTTTCACAATGGCTTCTTTATCCTTAGAAGCTACCTTTATTTCCGCATTTAATTTGGGAGGATCAATCAATTGACAATTTAACGGAGGCGGATGCTTGTTGATTAACTCCTTCTGATTTTCAGATGGTAGGCCTTCTTTGATGATGTCCTCCCATCGAACAACAAAGTCTTCATGCATAGTAGGGCCTAAGGACCTCTCCTCGTGAATTCGATTTCCAATCACTTTCAGAACATCCTCATCAAGATGATTCTCTGGAATTGATTCGGATTGTGCTTGAGGATCAGTCTTCTGCAAATCTCGCTGACCTTCAGACGTGTTTGATTCATGTGAGTCCTGATCAGCTGAAATATAAAAACCATACACTAATGATCAAATTTCATCTATATTTGTCAAACAATTCTGTACTAACAGAAGAATAACATTTAGGATATATACTGTGATGTGTTTTCAGGTTAGTACCTACGATGTCTATATTATAGTTTGTTAAAACTATGATGCGCCTGCAGGTTAGGGCCTGCGAAGCGAAATTTTGCAACGCT
>CAKNXH010001374.1:66016-111366 GCA_932178445.1 Andricus quercusramuli
AACATAAAAAAAAAAAAAAAAAATTAAATTTTTTCAATGCTTATTATTTGTTCGAAAAATTTATCAATTTTTTTTTGAATACTCCAGATTGGTCATTGAAACATACATTTTGTTCATCAAAATCGGTCGAGCCGTATTCGAGAAAAATTACTTTTTCTATTTTGCTTTCCCCCTCCATATCTGCCACAATAATGGGATTTTTAAGTTGAAACTTGGTGGAGTTTCATACCACATGGAAAAGAACTTATGACATTAATTTAAGCTTCATACGAACGGGGGCCGATTTCCCATGCTTATTCCGCTAAGCCCAAAGGGAATCTTTCTTGGATAGATAATTTTCGTCTTAACATCGTTTTTCGTATCTTACATAGTGTGAAAGCAAATTTTTATTTTTTATATGTTCCATGGAGTCAATATTTGAATTTTGGATTTATCAAGAAAATTCAAAAAGTTGTTATGATAATCTTGTAAGGCTTGCGAGAAGCAACGTTTTTCTTTTTTTGACATTTTTTTATATTGTTCGTTGCTTGGCTTAAAATGCTGATTTCCGTTAGTTTTTTTGGATTTTGAAAATGCTATAACTTTTTGAATTTCCATTAAAAATAGCTGGCTAACGTCCTTGTCTTAAGAAAATTTCGATGGAATATATAAAAATTCACAGTGAACTTTTTCAAAATTCGAGTGAAATGAAAACAATAAAGAAAATTTTAATGAAATTCCCGCGAAAGAAAATATTCCAAATATAATAATTCCGGAAATAAGATTGTCGGCACAGAAAAATTTTTGAATTATAAAATTCCCGAATATGAATAATTGAAAAATCATTCAATTATAAATCCAAAAATTAAAAATTATACATTTGGTAAACGAACGTATTTTGTACTTTATGTATTATTCCATATTTGGTTATTTATTTATTTCATTAACTAAAATATTTAATACGGAAACTGCTCGCTGCAGATTCTCTTGATGCAAAGTAATTTAGTCTCGATAATAAAATATTTTCATGAATAAACACCTCATTCTTAAAAACAACATATTTTTCGAAAACGAAGGTGACATTTTTTTTATGGACTACTTTCATCTTTTCGTTATTTTGTATCACTTCAAATTATTCGACAATAATTGTAATTGCTATAATGAGAAATATAATAAAAAAATATTATTGTAATTTAACACTAGACAGGGGCCCGTCAATTTTTCTTACCTTTAAGGAGCCTGTGGGGCGTATGTGACCCCAATGCGTCAGTTTGTACTAAATCCTATATATCAGTAGTAAAATGACTTTAATATAGACGAATCTCTGATATTTTTAACCACGGAGAGAATAGTGTATATTGAAGTTTATTTATTTAATTTTAAATAAGTAAATAAATTGTTTAAACGATAAAAAATGTCAAAAAAACGGAAAAATTACGTTTTTTGGAAAAAAGTAGCTCTTTTTTTTATAATTATTCGATTTGAAAACTTCAAACGGGGTTTTGAAGAGAACTTTTTGCACCATCAAGCTGCAATGCTCACTGTTTTATTGTTTCGAAAAAGTATAATTATGTTTGAGTTTGAATTTGAAAAATTTTGAAAAACTACAATTTCATAAAATTGAAGGAAAAGAGAATAAAACAATTTTTAAACAGAATAAAGGTTAATGTTTTTATTAGTTAATGAAATATGAATATTAAAAAACAGTTTCAGTACAAAAATAACTCTGGGCGCAAGCGAGGGACCTCAAGCCTTGTGCGTAGTTGCGGCTCCACTAAGCTCATAATGAGCGATTTTAAGAAGTCTCTGCGATTCATTTTTGGGTTCGCAGAATTAAAATTGTACAAAATTAGGGAGTTTATTCCACCTTGGTCGAGCATCCCATTCCAAACTCTCATCGGCCATCGCAGAGTTTTTCTCGCTGTTGTCCATTCATGAAACACATGGTCAAATGTGTCAGTGCCTCCTTTAGTGGTGTTATAAAATGTCATTATTTCTGGCTTTCCCGTTTTCTGGTCGATTTCGCCTGTGTGGTGTAGAGATGAAAGCAAGATGACGATCTTGTTTCTTTTGGGAGTGTAAGACAGAAGAGTTTTCGTCCCATCGAAAGCAAATTTTGTTAAACCAATGTCACCAGCACACTTGAAAGAATCAGGAATCTGCGGTTTATTTTTTCTCAGAGTAAAGCCCATAAAATTCCCAAATCATGCATGCAAACATTTTTTGGAACTCAATACTGTATGATTATATAATTATATATGCAATACATTTTTTTTAGACAAAAAAGTCAAATTGACTCACCTCCACAAAATTTATACGTATAAAGTCCTCTGGCACTCCTGTGACCCCACGCGCTTCACTCATATTTGTCACTTCACAACGATTCACAATATACACTGGACCGACTAGGTTCCACTTCCAGAAAGTGAAAGTGAATTATGGATAAGGTCTTGACGCAAAAACATCCTCTATGAGTTCGGGAGTGTACTTTGATTTCCACTTGGGGTCGTCAAATACCAATCAAAAATTGACTATTTGAATTTTCGGTAAAAAAAAAAGAATTATCAAGTAAAATAATGAATCTTCAACTAAGAGAGTTAGCTTTTACTGAATAGTAGAATTTTCAAACAAGAAAATTAATTTTGTACCGAAAAGATCAATTTTTAGTAAACTATACCAATTTCGACAAAGTTTCTCGTCGTCTCGAAATTCGGGATGATTATTCAAGTATTCAAGACCTCCGGAATTTTCGGGACAACTAGACGCAGCCTAATTTCTAAGCAAACATTTTAATATTCAACTGAAATATATCTATTCACGACAAAAATTAGATAGAGAAATTCCCAGTTAATAATTTACTTAAAAAAACAAAAATTTCCAATCAAAGATATGAACCTTCAACTAAATTAGTGAATCTTCAGTTCAATTTTTAGCTAGTTAAGTTTATGTTTTTGAACGAGAATTGATATCTTTAATTTGAAATTGTGCTATTTCGATGTATTTTTTTTTAAATTAAACTTCTTGTTGTAAATATTATCTTTTTTTGCTGGAAATTCCGCTATTTCGTGAGAAATTATTTTTTTTTCAATTGCGTGAAATTTCAAGAAAGATGTTGAACTTTTAACAAATTAATTAAATTTTGAACCAAAAAAAATACACTCTGAATCAAAAATTAAATAGTGGACTTTTGAACTAAAAATAAATGGATTATCTTATAGATTTTATGGATTTAGTTCAAATATACTATTTTAATTCAAGCGAATGGTATCAAACAATAATTTTTTCGATAAAGAGGAAGAAAACAGTGCCACATGAAAACAAACTTGAAAAAGATATTTCTTTAATTTAAACATAATTGTTGTGTGGTTGTAAATGCAATGCTTTGTTCAATGCTTTGAATCGCCAACGGCGATACCACGCTGAATACACCAGTTCCCGTTAGATCACTGAAGTTAAGCAGTGTTGGCCGCGGTTAGTACTTGGATGGTTGAGCGTTCGGGAATACTGCGTGTTGTTGATCCGTCGTGGGTGTGGTGGACCCACACTGGTAGTATTTATCCACCTAGAAACACTGCCCGAATCGGGTAGTGAGGCAATGAACTTTCGAGTTCGAAATGCTAATCAATATTTTTTTTTTTCTTTGAATCCTTGAATCTTTAACAAAGAAATTGAATTCTCAACCAAAGGTGATCTTTCAGTCAATAAAGAAAAATACATTCATCCAAAATGTACAACTTTAAAGCTAAAAGAACGAATTTTCTGCAAAATAGTTGAATTTTCTGCTGGAAAATGTGAAAAAATCTTGAAAGCAATTAAAAAAAAAACGCTTGTAATTTTAAATTCTAGTTGAAAAACATGTCATTCAGACTGAGTTCAAGGTCTCGTAAATATAAGCTTGATAAGAAAGAATGTGTTTCGTCCGCGTTCTCCCATCAGCACTAAACCTACTTTGAAGAGTGACAAAGTAACTGTGGCAAAATGTTCAGTAGATAAGTGCCGCAAACACAGTACCTCGACATCAGTAGAAACAGAAAGAAGTGAAATATTACTGTTTCTACTGAAATTCGCACTCTCCGATTTTTTTTTGTAATTTTTGAATTAAGTCCAAGATGAAGCTCTTAATCCTGTCTTTGGTGGCAATTTCTGTCTGTGAGTAGAAGTGAAGAAATTACATTAATGGAAACAATTTCTTTTTTGGGTTATTTCACAGTTTGCGAAAGACTTTTTTCTGACATCAATGATTCCTATGTAAATTAAAGTTTTCATAGTTGAAATATCAACTGTTGCAAGATTATCCGAAATTCGGTGTAAAATTATTTTGTATGTTTGTTGAAATATCAACTTTTACAAGTTTATTACCAGAATTTCAGATGTTTCATTTTGAATTTCCAAATTTATCTCATTTAACAAGAAATTTACCTTCTTTGATAGGGAATCAACCATTTTTGCTTCAAATTTTTTTTTCATAGAAAATTCATCTGCGTTGATGAAAGTTGAACTACTGTATTTTTTTGTTTAAGAATTCATCGTTTTATTTGAAAATTCGTTCAAGTATTTTGTGGAAGAAGTGTTGTATTTTTGGTTTAAAACTCGCTTTCTCCAGTTTAAAAATTGATTTTCAAACTAAAAGGAGAACTCAATTTCCGGTTGAAAATTTTTTTTCTGTTAATTCATTTTAGAAACTGAAAATGGTATTATTCTATTTTTGTGTCGCCGAACTCTCGTTTGGTTTGAAGATTCATGTCCTCGTTAGAAAACTTAAGTATTCCATTTTTTAATGAAAATTCAACTTTTTTAGTTTGAAATTAACTACTTAATTGAAAATTAATTTATTTTGTTGAAAATCATCCCTTCTGGTAGAAAATTATTCATTTTCGTTCAACCTTCATATTCTTGTCTCAAAATATAACCAGATTCTTCGAAAATTACATTTTTATTGGTTGGAACTTAATTTTTTCAACTGCAAATATCACCATTTTATTTTTGATTGAAAATAAGCTGTTATCATTCAAAAAATCCACTTTTACTTGAACCGATCGAATTTTTGCTGGATGTTTCCTGAGGTCGCAAGCTATTAAAGTTGGTTTTCAACTGGAAATTATACTCACGCAAGATCTTTTCTCCAATCCCTCATGAAAAATAGTGTAATTTTACCAACTTCCTCACGCTACAAATCCTCTTACATAATTTATGGATGATTCCGAATTAAAAAAAAACATCTTTCTTAATGGAGTATCAAATGCTTCTATTTACTAATATAATTTTTTTTTTAATTTTCAGGATACTCCGAAGGCGATGATCGTAGGGAAGGTCCCACCCTAATTTCAGCGGATGATTTGAAAAACTTTTATAGTATAACTCCAAGTGAAGTGGCCGTAACATGTACTTTAATTGCTGTTCCCGTGCTCCAAAAACAACTGCATGATTCTGTTAAAGACGCAAATAAAAAAAAACATTGCTAGATCATGCGTTAAGACTCAGTGCAATAGAGTTTCTGCAAGCAATGTTACCCTGCGCAAATTCGGGTGTATGGAATACAAAAGTGGATTTCTATATGAAAACGTAAGTTCGCTCAATGTTTCATATAAAATTGCATACTACTTTTTGAGATGAAGTTTTTCCCCGTTTCACGCGTCTTTCCCAATCTTCACTTTTCACTCCTCTTCTGCTTTCCCGTACCCTTCTCTACTTCCCCTTATCTACTGACCCTTCCTCGATACCCCTACCACGCCTTTCATACTCCCCTAACCACAAATTCCTTTGCATACTTCCTCCTACTTCCTAGCATATCCTCCCACACCCCACTCAAATTTCATACTTCCTCTCCCTAACTCTCCTCTACCTAGCCGTCTTTTTGCCTTTGCTCTCTCCTACTCTCCTTCCCATACGATCCCTACTACCCATGCCCAACTTCCTGTTCCGCACGTTCCTCCTTCATCCTCTCCCATCCAACACTGTCTCTCCCTTAATTTTCCTTCACTTGCCCCTCGCTGCCCATCCAGAACTTTCCTTCCGCTTTAATCCCTCTTATAGTTCTCCTTTGCCTTCTCCTTATTTACACTCCTCTCGCCTATCGCGACATCCTACTTACCCTACTACTCAATACAAATTTCTATTGGAACGAAGAATTTTTTTCAACCAATAATTTCTTTCAATGGACAGAAATTGCTTGGAACTAAGTAAATGTTTATTGGAATAAGAGCCAATAAATACGTTCCTATGATCCAAAGCAACTTTCTTTTATGCTTGAGGGTTCAACTTATTTTGATTCCAAATTAAAAGCGGTTTTAATTAAAATACTGATTATACATTATATTTCATTACATGAAAAACTATGTTTTTCCTCAAATTTAGAAATGACATGCACGCATAGAGCGCAATTTATTATGCTTGCGTTTGAAGGAAATTTTGCTTTGTTTTCAGCGGAAGGACTCTACAGAAGTGAACAGAGAGTGGCAAGTGAACCAAAGGATGATACACATATGACGACTTCTGATCTTTCTACAATCTAATTATAACCTATTTTATTGTAAACTGCCACTGTGGTCTGGTATAAGGTTTCAAACAAAAAATAAGTCAATACATTTCTGATAAGATTAGCATTCTCGCCTATAGACCATAGCCATACTTTATTCTGCTGTATTACACACGGGATTTTCTGAAATATTCATTGTGTACTACAGAAAAAAACTAAAAAAATACAAAATACAATAAAACTTTAGGTAACAAGTGCTAGTACAGATATTTTTAAGACAGTGCATTTGCTGGGGGGGGGGGCGTTGAATCATTAGCGTTTCTTCAAGGGATAATGTGTGAATCTAGTGTTATGGACTGTATTAATAAAAATATATGTAGCATTCAATAAAGAGTTATTACTTCATCTAAACCTGCAGCTTACATGTATAAAAAACTATTTTCTCTTCAGTTATTATTAAAATTACCTTATCTGTAATGATTAACTAACAGAGTTAGTAAACAACTTATTTATATGATGCAAAAAAATGTCTATCGTAATTGTCCGAAAATAAGTTGAGAGGGTTTCTGAAACTGTATATAAGATAATAAATAATTATTTCTCTGAGAGTGAATAATGATTTATATGAAAAAATGTCTCATCTCCCGTTTTCCTGTAGAAAAATATTACTTTTTTCTCTAATTTATCATAGGAATTCCTTTATATTTATCATATTTATCGTTTTTAAGTAAAAAAAAAAGATTTTTCACTGAAATAGCCCGAAAATAAGGTATTGGTATTTTTAAAACTGGATATGAAACATTGAATAAAAATTTTATAAATTGTTATCAACAATTTATGCAAACACATATCTCAATCTACTGTTCCCTCAAATGCATATTTCACTTTGTTATCAATTTATTACTTATTAATAAATTACTTTGGAAATTCGAGTAATTTTGCAAATTTTCGTGATTGCAAATTTTTGGTAATTTGAGACATTTCTGGAAATACTGAATATTTCTGAAATTCTGGTAATTTTTGAAATTTCATCTAGTATTTTTTGAAATTTCTGAGAATTTTTTAAATATCGATAATATAGCAAATTTTTGTGCATCTGGAATCTTTGAAGATCTTTCTGAGTTATCTCAAGAAAGATAAGGGTTGAATTAAAACTGATTCAAGAGAAGGCAACCAAATTTCATTGGATGAAAAGTCTTTTTTGCATAGAAATGGTGCATTACTGCAATGAGAATTTTCGGAAATCAAGTTTTTTTTTAGAAATTACTTTTTGAATTTGAAATAACGAGAATCTAGAAAATGTTTCTTAATGCAGAAGAACAATACACGCGGAATATTCTGATCACAAAAGCAATTATTAAGAAAAACTACTATGCACATCTTCAGAAAAAAGGTTGAATTAACGTATTCTTCAATAATGATGAGTATTTTTCAAATTTAAACAATAAGTCAAAAAAATAAATGGAGCATTGAAAAATTCATTAAATCGAAGAATGTAATTACTGTATTCAAAATTGTAATAATTGACAAGAATTTTTGTCATTCTTTCAAAATTTTGGGAATTACACAGTGTCAAGGATTTAATAATTTCGGACATTTTTTGTTTCGAATATTTTCTTTTCGGGAATTTTACAGACCTGAAATTTTATTTTTCAAGATATTCAAGTCGTCCCATGAAACTAATAATTTGTTCAAAAATAATATATAATACCTTTATTAAATGAAAGCATTTTTGACTTAATGTCATTTATTTATTTCATAAACAACAATATTCAATACGGAAGCTGTTAAACTGTTTGTTCCAGATTCTCTTGATTCGAGGTAATAAGTCTCGACGATTAAACATTTTCGTGTACAAACACTTCTTTTTTGAACACAACATATTTTCCGAAAACGCCGGTTATCATATCTATTATAATTTTTTCTCATAATTTAGAATTTGTTGGAAATGTGCAAAAAACAGTTCTTCTTTTTAACGAACAAAGATGAATTTTCAGTTAAAAATGAATTTCTAACTAAACTGAAAAATCTTCAACCATGAAAATTAACGTTCACAGGACAATAGAATTTTCTAACAGAAAGATTAATTTTCCTCTGCAAAGACACATGTTGCACTAAAATAATATAGTTTTTAGAAAAAATGAATTTTTTATCAAATTGTAAACTTTTAAGCTAAGAGTATACAGTTTTAACTGGGAAAATTAATTTTCTGCCAAAAAGTAGAAACACTAACAACAAAAAACTAATTTCCAAGAAAACAGTTACATTTTCGAACAAAACACCGAAGAATTTTTGGAAAGATGGTTACATATTCAAACCAAGAAATTAATTTTCGTTTTTAACAACGAAACTTCAACAGAAAAGGTAAATTTTTAACACCGTAGTCAAATTATCGGCAAAAAAAAAAGAATTTTCAAGTAAAACAGAACTAGTTTTCAATTAAGCAATTCGATTTTCAAACAAAAAAACATGAAATTTCAACCAAGAAAATAGAATTTTTAACAAAAAAAGTTGATTTTCCAACTGAAAATAATTCGCTTTTCAACTAAAAATGTAACAGTCCCATTTTCAGTTGACTAACCTAATTTTCATCAAACAGAATAAAAGTATTCCAAGAAGATAGAGACATTTTTAACTAATGTAAGAAATATTCTCCCTCCTTAGGGATCGCGGGACCTTGTGGCTGGTGGGAGGGTTCACGGAGCTTATTAGACCACAGATCTGAAACAGGTGAACCTGAGGGGCTGCATCGCGAGGTGTGGCTACTCTGGGGAACTGACGGCCTCAGGTCGGTGAGACTTAAACTAAGGATTGATTCTTCCAGGGGGTAATGGTAAAGCCCACTGGAATATCGAGAGCGCGAGTTCTCATGCTCTCAAGCTACGATGTGATCGCGATACGATACGATGTGATAATCAGTGTAAGGGCTGAATGTTACCAGGGTTAACAAATCTTTGAACTTGCCGGCCTGCCTCCCTCAATAGAGGTGGTCAGGCAGGGGTTTCAATGGAGGTGCCTTAACGGAGACTTTGGGACACCAAGTCAAATCTTGTAATATTTAGACCCGTCCCCTGCAAGAGGGGCTCTGTGGGGGATGTTTCTTATTTCCCTGGCTTCTCGTTGGACAAAACTGTTTTCCAAAAAACCCAGAAAACGAAAAATAAGCGATGAGGTATGCGTTTCGGTTCCGTTCCGGGTCCCAGATCTAACCCACCGAAAAAAATGGGAGGCTCTGTAGGGGGCAACCCAACAGAGGCGGTGCGAAATAGTGATGATGGTGGAGACAATTTTTTCGAAGCCGTAGATCTGCAGCTAACGGAACTATCCATAGGGAAGAGGCACTGTGGAGGAGCACGAAGAAAGAGAGCCCGCAAGGCGCGTCTCGCAATCAGCAGCCAAGGTTCCTCAAAGAGGGCAGTGGCTGCGGAAACTTTACACGGAGCAACTCCTTAGGATTATTCCATGAACAAGAAGAAAAAGAACTTCAGAGACACTCCCCCAAACAGGGAGTGAAAACAACAGAACTTTCTGGTAACACAGGGACTTACTTTCGCGCGGGTGGCCAACCAGGCCCTGGTGAGAGTTGTCGTTGCCTCGGGTTATTCTGATAACTGACTAACTCTCGAGGATTTTCACAGGTTGAGAGATGAAATTTCAGAAGAGATTGATCCGTTATTTCGCGAGAGACGCACCCTCAGATTCAACGACATCTTCATTAGGTCGGGAACATCGTTGTGGAGACCGCGGAAACATGATCGCGAGACTGGATCGTAGAGAAAATCCCAACTTTCAGACTTAAAGAAGTCAAGAGGAAGGAGTGTCTGTAAAGGTACCGCAGGGCGAACGTACTGATTCCTGACAACCCCGAGAATCCGGCGACCGTTTTGAGGTGCCTGAGCTTCCAGGACCCGTCTCTACCAACTGATTCGTGGAAGGTGTTTTCCGACAGGCAGGGATTCAGGCCGAAGGGGCGAGGCTGGATTCCAGTCGTTAGTCTTCCTGAATCCTCAAGCACAGTCCTTGCGGCTCTACAGTATCGACCCTATCTAGGGGCGAGCAGGGTTTCCTTTCGGGTGAACCAACTGGGATCCGCAGGGGTCCCAGAACCTCCATTACGCAGATTAATTTGCACCACAGCAACGGCGACTCGGAGGTTCTAGCTAGACGCATGTTTGTGGTTCAGACAGGGCTCGCCCTAATCCAGGAACCCTGGTTATACAGGGAAAGGATTTGTGGCTTGTCAGGATGTGGCTCCATATATAAGCGACCACGCGACGGCGGTTCGGAGCAGCGGATTCACAATCTCTAGACCTTCAGGGGTTTGCTTATGGCAACAGGCCAGCCCTCTCAAAGTTCCTGTTAGATGACAGTTCGTAAGTGGATTCTGTGCTCGCCCAGCTATTAGATTTTAATTATTCTTTACTTGAATTTAGGTTGACTGGGCGTGATATTTTACTTGATTTACTTGACTTTTGAAAAAATTAATCTATTAGGTTGGCCTTAGATTAGATTTTCCGATAAAAAAAAAAATTATCAATGTTAAGCCAAACAACGCACAATATGAAAAAAATTCAGGAAAAGAAAAGGTCGTGTTTACGGGTACCGAAATTTCATTACGAATAGCTCCCAGATACTACTTTGGCTATTTGTACCAAAATTTCGGGGTTAAACTTCCGAAAAGCCGGTGCCTCCGATTTCCAACCCTGAGGTGTTGGAAAGGGGTATGGATGTGACTTACATTATTTCTTTGACCAGCCACAGAGGTGCCTTTACCTCCACATAAGACGTTGGAAAAAGGTAGGGGTTCTACCAACATTATTTCTGTAAAAAAGTATAGGGGTGCCTTTTCACCCTGACAAGACGTTGGAAAGGGGTAGGGATGTCATGTAAAATATTTGTTTTTCAGAAAAACTATATTACATGAAAGGTGTATTTCTAGGTGATCAACAACACTACTTTTATTTGAAGCTTTTTTGCAATTTTTTATTATTTACTGAAATTTAGCGGAAAAACATGACACCCTTATAGTTTTTGGAGTTTTGACCTCGAAAAGCGGAAATACGAAGTTTCAAATTAATTGGAGGTATTCGCTTTTCGGAAGTTTACTCCTGAAATTTCGGTACAAATAGCCAAATTATAGTATCTAAGAGCTATTTGTAGCGAAATTTCGGTACAAATACCCAAAGTCATAGTTCGAAGATATTTGTACCGAAATATCGGTACACGTAGACACTTTCAAAAGAAAAAAGTTGATTTTTGAAAGCCCCACAAGATTATTAGGACAACTTTTTGAATTATCTTGAAAACCCGAAAATTCAAATTTTATTAGCATTAAAAATAATCAAAAATCCAAAAATTCATTTTGTGGTCAAACTATGCAAGATACAAAAAAAATTAGAAGACAAAAATTGTGAATTTATAAATCTATCAATTTTTTGTAATTATTTATTGATGGAACGCATAGTATTTGTTTTAATTATAAAAAGTAAAATGAAAAATTAAATTTTGGACGAACGAGACAAAAAAAAAAAAAAAAATTGATTAGCATTTCGAACTCGAAAGTTCATTGCCTCACTACCCGATTCGGGTAGTGTTTCTAGGTGGATAAATACTACCAGTGTGGGTCCACCACACCCACGACGGGTCAACAACACGCAGTATTCCCCGAACGGTCACCCATCCAAGTACTAACCGCGCCCAACACTGCTTAACTTCAGTGATCTAACGGGAACTGGTGTTTTCAGCGTGGTATCGCCGTTGACGATCGATTGTATCGAACGAGACAAACTATAAAAAAAATGAATCAACAAAAGTTGTTCACCAAAAAGAAGAGCTGCAAATTTCTTAGCAATAGTTTTTTCATAGGATGCGTAGTTTTGGTTTTAATCGTAAAAAATAAAATTAGAAATTAAAATTAAATTTTTGGATAACCATGAGAAGCGACGAAAAAAATAGTAGACAAAAGTGGTTCACCCAAAAACCGATCTACAAATTTGTCAGTAATGATTTTTATCTATGACACGTGAATTTTCTTTCAGAAATAAAAAATAAGATTCAAAAGAAGACCATTAAACTTTTGGAAAAACGACACGAGACGAAAAAAAATGGAAAGACAAAATTTGTTCAACGACGCAAGCTACAATAACATTTCACTTAACAACATAACAATGCATATTATGAATTGTAATAATATAAAATCATTGAAATGATACATTATCCAGGGTAGCTGGGAATAAAAATTAATGCAAAATAAAGAACAAATATAAGAGTAATCATGAAAAATAAAATTTGTACTTTATTGTGCAATATCTTGATGAGCAGTTCGAGACCAAGGTGTCGAAATAAATATAAAATACATTGAATATGTAGGAAAGTTCGCATTTTGGACGAAATCGAGTGCGAAGCACGAGATACGTGATGAGAATGTGTTCGCTAAAGCTATATGAGCTTCAATAGAAGAGAATTCCCAATCATAAATTGCAGTTGTCGATGCTTCGACCTATATTTTTAAAATGTCTGTGCACAAATGTGGGGAAAGTACAAAGGCCAAGCTTGTAGCTCGAGAGAAATGCATATTTCATTTTTACTAAATGTTATAGTTATAGAATTAAATTTCTAAATATCGATACAATCCAACTGATCTGAAGTAAGAGTGAATAAAAAACATTATAACTGATCAAATTCTTCATCATTGAATAACCGAAATTTGTGTACAAGTAGCCAAAGTAGTAGTCTCGAGCTATTCGGATCGATAATTGTATCCTGCAACACAATTTTCTTATCATGAATTTCTGAGAAAATATTAAATCATATTTACGTATTAAAAAAAAATTATTTTAGTAAAATGCATTCATTCTTTATAACTTTCGTTTTGTTCTATTAAATTTAATCGGACCCTTGCACACAACTCAGAAGCACCTATCCATGAAAATTATCAAATTTACGACTTCCGTAGAGATAGGGAATTTTTTAAAAATAAGTTTAACATCCAAACTAACATGTGCTGATATTTCTGTGGTCATATTTAAAATGAAGGGAGGAATAAGTGCGAACACACCCGACCCACTATCTATTAATTTTCCTTTAACCCGCTCGAATGGTAACATTTTTAATTTTTGAGTGGGGGAGGGGTAACACACCTTTTTTGCTTTTAATTTTTTTTTGCATTTTTTGGACAAGGTCTAGAATAAAACCATGTAACTCTAAAGAGTGTACATGTCTCTTTATTGAATTTTCTCTTCTCTCATTAATAGCGTTTTCCGTAATTGAGCAGATTATTATTCAACACAATAAACTATTATTTTCCAGTACACTCATTCCAGCCAAGCTGTTATAGTTTCACTTGAAAAATTTGTTGATGAATAATTTTTCCAAATCAGGGGTGCCAGTAAGAACTATTTTTTGGCCCAAAAGCATATTTAATTCTCTTGTCTTATTGAACTTTGTATTATATGTAGGCATACAGTTTCGAGATACGGTAACTCACAAATATAAAAAATGTATAAAATTTTATTTGTGTTTCCCAATCTGCACCAAGGTCGTGAGTTTGACAATTTTCTAAATAGCTGCATCGAAGTTCTGCTTATCTTTCCGAAACCGTTGAGTATGCAATAAAACGGTCCGCCTCTAAAAAATGTGTGCAGGCTTACAAATGTTTCTCCCAATGTTATCGCTGTCAAGGCTTCAATTATTTAGCGAAAAATTCCAGTTAATTCCATAGGAGTGACCTCAATTTTAATTTAATTGAAATTCTTTAAAATGAACTGATTATTTTTCATGCGAACAAAATATAATTCACTACGACGATAAAGGTACTTTTTGTCAAGAAAAACACAAATTTTAATACTGCTGGATCATCATGCACGTCAACTTGTCATTCTTCTTAGCTTTTTCCAGCTAATACTGAAATGAGGAATCGGCTCAAAGCACATTGTATGGAAAGATATTTTCAAGAATCTTTCATGAATGGAATAAAACAATAAAATTTCAGATTGAAAATTGAACATTAAATTTTTTTTTTCATTTAAACCGAAAAAGATGACTATTCACCATAAAAGATGAATTTTAATTCAAAAACACAAATTTTCGACAAAACAGTTTAATTTTCGGCCAAGAAAAATGATTTCTAAAGAAATAATTAAATTCTCAAACGGCCAAATGGTCGAACTTCTTAATAAAAATGGTTACACTTGAACCAAAAACATTTACATTTTCAACCAATAATTGAATTTTTTTGAAGATAATTCAATTTTATGCAACAACAAACCATTTTCAATCCGAAAGAATTTATTTTAATTTCGAATGGAGTAATGTTTAACAAAATAATTGAATTTTCGAGCAAAGAAGGATAACTTTTGAATAAAATACTTGATTTCACCAAAATAATCATTCAATAAAATAGTTGATTTTTTGTGAACGTATTTTTCTGAGAAAAAAAAACGATATTTGAAATATTCTAAAATTCTCTATATGGATCATATTAAATATGAATTTCCCTCAAAGTCGTTACTGAGAGTCTTTTCATTTCAATTAATAATAATAATAATAATAATAATAATATTGATTATTTGTTCCAAATTAAAAAGTCAAAAAGGAGCTGGAAAATTTAGAAAAATTTGAATGTTTCTAGCATCAGGTACAATAACAGAAGGTAGGTGTGAATAATAATAAATTGTTGAAACAATTATGTTTGTTAACTTGCATTAATAATGATCTCGCTAACTGAAAAGTGGACAAAATATTACAAATTTTGGAAAAACCGCAACTATCTAGCATTACTGTAGGAGAAGATAGTTATAAACAATAATAATTTGTTCGAATAATTATGTTTCTTGAACTTCAATAATTATTACGACACTCTGAGTGAAAAATAGACAAAGAGTTAATATTTTCAGAGAAAACCGCTCCCTTCTAACATTATTCAAACAGAATGTCATTATAAATAATAATATATTTTTTTCTAAATTAGGTTTGTTGAGTTGCTTTAACTATTATCACCTCGCTGCAGGTAAAAGGTGGATTTATCAATTCGCACGATATGTGAGGTATGTGTAGTCGCCACTGTATTTAGGCATTTCAGTTGTGATGACCTACAGCTTCACCTACTAATAATCCCTCAAGAGAGTTACTCGGAGGTTCTAGTGTCCCATCTGTATCATATAGCCTTTCACCCTTACTATTTCTCATGCTGACTAACTCTGTACTTTTATCTCCTTCATATTGATCAATGCCAATTTGTATAGAACAATTTCTAACTTCTTTCAAAATCTTTCTGCATTCCCTTCTCTTCTTCTCTTCTTCTGTTTTGATTTTATATTCACCTACCGTGCCTGGTAGTTTTACTTTACTTTTTTTGTGTCTGTAGTCATTTTGAAGTATTTTCTCTCCTCCTCGCTAAGGCCTGTGATGTTCAACTTTCTTATATGAGCTCCTTTCTTTTCCCGGGGTGCCGCTTGGATTCCATCATTCCACCACGCATCACAAGACATTCTTACTACAACCACAGTACCACACACTTTAGTCGCCCTCCTACCAATGGCATCCTGTATCATAGTCGATGCGGCCTCTATATCTTCAATATTTATAAGCGCCTTCCAAGTTGCCTTATCTATACGTTCGTTCATCCCGTTTTGAAACTCTATACGCACTTCCGGTTTCTATAGATTTTCAATCCTATATTTGCATTTGTTTCATTTTTCTGTTGTTCTCTTCCTTCTCCAACCACGACCTACGCTTAGTTTGGAGATTAGAAGGTGTATTGAATTCAGAACCCCCCCTCATGACCCTTGTGCCTTTGCTAGCTCTCTTAGTCTTTCGTCCGTAGCAACAAAGTCAATTATACTGTGGCTATCTTCTCTAGACCAGATGTACATGTGCATCATTTTATTTCTGAATTAATTATTTATGATGAATGAGCCCTTTTAAGAGCAAAAGCTAACTAATCATTCTCCATTGCCAGTTGTTCTTCGATCCCAATAGATCCCCAATATTACCTAGCACCCTTTTTTTAACCTAACGTTGGACCCTAACCGATCCATTCATATATCCTAGTAGAATGATTCTTTCACCGGGATCGCAAGTTCTTACCGTATCATATAAAGTTTCCCAGAAGGCGTACTTTACTTCGCTCGGATGACCATCAATTGTAGCGTAGCACGCTATGATAAATAATCTTCTGATTCCTTTTTTCGTGCTAACCCACTACAATCTAGAAGGTACTATCTGATTCATTATCTACTCCTGACCATAATTCAAGTTCGCCTTCCTGCACTCCATTTTCTATATTTCTAACTTCGCATCCCTTTTTCTTTGTTTTAGGTACACATGCAATACCTCGATTTCTTACGTGCATAGTTTCTTGTAATTCTCTTGTCTGAAGATCATTCACCCCTCTAGCATTCCAAACACCCAGTCTCCTTTCAGCGGCTATTACTTTACCTTCACCTTCACCGGGTCTATGCCTCTCGTCAATCAAAGTTTCAGTCCATTCGAACGCTATTTTATTGTTTGTATTATTCATTGCGTATAGTGTAGGCCCAACCAACAACTTGTTGCAAGAAATGTTTTTTTCGAGTTGAAATCATGTTCAAATTAAGTGAACAGTCGTCGTAGAGTGGAGAGTCAAGTAATAACGTCAGTCCCACCATACTTCGCTTAATGGAGGGGGAGTGTAGGGACAGAACAGGAACCGAGAGAGTCAAAGTTGGTTGGTGTGATATGCTGAAAAGGTCACCAGTCTTCATCAGTGTAGTATCATGTTGAATTACATATGGTCCTATCTGCCCATATCGGCCTTCCTCAAACAACGACGTACTTACGCTTACAAACTCGACCGTTAGCGAAATCAAAATTCCTCATTTCAATTCCCGTTTTACCAAAATATTGTTAAATTTCTATCAAAAAAATCAAATTTTTAGCCAAATGTTGAGTGCTTTTAACTTTTGTAATTGCAGGACGCTATTTAAAATCTTTCTAATCATTTAAGACAAAAAAGAACCTTCATGGTGATTTAAAAATTGTTGTTAGGCTTCAATATGCATGGAGCGGATATAACTTGGACAGTGAAACTAAATTCAATTAAAACTCAGGTAATTATTAGTATAAAGATCAGGATTTTTCGGTGTAGCACTTTCAAAGATTTGAAAGGATTTAAAAATATTTCAAGAAATTTCACAAGATTCAAGGATTTTGTTGAATTCAAACTATTTGGAAGGGTTTCAAAGATATCTAGGGATTTGAATGTTTAGTTAGACAACTGTAATTAATTTTTGCAATTTAAATTATAGTCAAGAGCTTTCAAATGATAAGCTTTTCAAGAGATTTTGAGAGATTTTAAGCATATTGAGGGAATTCACACATTTTTGCAATGTAGAGTTTATTTACGCAGAATCGGTATAGGAACCATACGTATTTCATCTCAATTTGTAAAGTTTTCTTTTCATATCAAATATTTATAATGTGCAATGCTCAAAATACTGTTGATCGCAAAAAATATAAAGGAGGGGTTTTTGTGAAACAATGTTCTTCAAACTTTCTGAAAATCTTCCATTAACAGATTTTAAAAGAGGACGATAAACCTCATTCGAATTTATTAAGAACATTAATATTTCTTAATTAGATAAAAGGTTATAAAGATTCATAGAAAGAATTTGCGTTCATTTAAAAAACAAAATTCAAAATTCAAATACTCATAATTTCGCAGTTTTCCTTTCGCAGATCAGAAAAATACATGCTACTTACTTAGAAATTTGAAATAACACATTATATGTCAAAAATATTAATTATTCGGACATACAGTAAACATTGATTTTGATCAGTAAAACAAAGCTTCGAGAAAAGCCGCTACTTTTGGCGATGCAACAAATCATGATAATTTGAATGATTTTTAAGATTTTTAAGAAATGATTTTTCAGATATGCCGAAGTATTTTCGAAAATTTTAAAGGATTTTGGGGGATTTTATTGAGTTTTCGATCATTTGAAGGTATTTCATGAGATCTTAAATAATTTTAAACATTTCAAGAGGTTTAAAAATATTTGAGTGATGTCGACGGATTTTAGAAGATTACGAATTCAAAAGATTTACCAAAATTTGTATGTACTTCCAAAAATGATAGAGGACTTTAAGGGATTTTGAGGAATTTTGATGTATTTGAAAAGATAAAAATTTCAGAGAGGACACTAAAAATTTGATTCGAAGGAACAATTTTATATGTTTTAATTTATGAAACTAAGCGATTTATTTCCTCAGTTTTATGTAGTACTTTATTCGAATACATATGACAAATTTGAAGCTTAACAAATAGTATCAAGCAAATTATTTATTTAATTGAAAGAAGGAAAAAACGTAATTATTTAAAATCAAACATATTTTTACTTCTTCTAAAGGTAGAAGATATTATGAATATCAAAAGATTCAGATTTGAAAAACTGATTTTTGACCTAAAAATAATAATGTGATTATCTGATTTGAACAGTTTTTAAAATAAAATACAATTTATATATAAGAAAAAGTAAATTCGCTTCCTGAGAAAATGTGCATAAGGAAAACGACAAAATAGGAATTAAAACGCCTACTACACCCAGAGAAAAGTTATGTTTGAATTGAAAGAAATGTTTACATTCTCATTGGGGAAGAAACATCATCGTCCTCAATTATTTTTTAATTTTTTCGCAAATTTGCATTGGGGGCTCCCTAAAGCTATTTTTAGTTAAAATTTTCTTGCTCAAGATTTTTGATCTTGATTATGAAGAGATTTGCATCAACAATATTGGCATTTCAGTTAAAATATACAAGGTTGTAAATTTGATATTACGTACAATGAACAGGTCGGTATAGCAGTTGCTTAAAACTCATAGTGCTCGTATTTCTTTAAATCTTGTGAATTCTTCGCAGTTGAGGTAATTTATTCAATTGCTTTTTGTAATTGAAGTATAACTTTTCTTACAATTGGTCAAAATTTAATGTCAGTACATTTAATCGTTGATTAGGGCTGATACTTATTTAGCGTCATTGAACTTTTGACTCAAACGTCAATTATCTTTCCGGATAACTGGTAGAAGTTTTTATGTTTTTGATTTTTTAGAATCGAAAATTGATACAAAACTTATTCATATCTAGTGTAAAATGGAATAATCGGAGTTATTATAAATTCATATGGAACTTATGAATCACGTTCCTAATGTCGATTTCGAAGCTTGAGGCAAAAAGTAGTGATCTCTTATTGAACCAGACATATGGCTTTTATTAATTCAAAGAATCAAACTCCGTAATAACAGAATACAATTTTCGAACACACAAGTAAATTCATTTCTTTGAACTCAAAAAGTCCAGCTTGATGCATTTGTTCGATTCAATAAGCTCGATCCCCAGAATCAATGAGTGCGCCTTTGAATCAATCAACTTGTGGGAAGACATCTGTGCTTAACTACTCTGATAGGGCGAACGTGAGAAAAGTTTTAATCGCCCTAAAAAAATTTGAAAAAACGACACCAAGGCCAAATCTAAATACAAAAACTTCGAAAATAAACAAAGCCATGGCAAGGCAGAGAGCCGCTAACCTATTTAACAGCAGAGCAAAGGAAAATTCAGAAGATAAACCAACAACCCCCGCTGCCTACTGTAACGTTTCGTCCTACCCTACCTGTATATTGTGTCGCCGGACGCTTCAGTCTCACCAGGGTTGTGGATTTGGGACAGGCTTTATGAGTGAAGAAACGGCGGTTTAAAGAAAAATAATAATCAACTATATTCTTGCTGTATAATACATCTCTAATTATACCTAAGTGTGAGTGGTGTGTGGGTGTGTGCATGTGGCAGCATGCGTGTGTGTGATGGCTTTGACATTTTTAAATGTAGGTTCAAGGTTTGCGTCCCGGACGACTTTGCCAGGTTGCGGACTGAAGTGGAGGTCGGAGGATTACCCCTGCGTCGTTTTCTGAAATCATACGGGAGGATACGGTACAATTGCAGGGATTTCCCTCTTAAAACTTGCGCCACTATTCTTTGATTGCCCATTCTTGCTATATGCCCCGCCCATCTTAATTTACGCGCTTTCATTACTCTATTAATATTTTCTGAACCGTAGAGAGCATGCAGCTCATCATTATGCAGTTTTCTCCATTCACGAGTCTCTTCGTCCCTCTTTGGCCCATAGATTTTCCTAAGTAATTTAGTTCCAAAAACTCTAAACCTATTCTCCTCTCCTTTTGTCAGCTCCCACATCTCACACCCGTACATGAAGACCGGCATTATTATTGTTTTGTAGATTCTTACTTTGATGTTTCTAGACAGCAATCGCGATTTTAGTAGTGTGTTTGCTGCATAATAGCACCCGTTGCGAGCGTGCAGCCGCGCGTTGATTTTCGTTTTGATATTATTTTTGCTGGTTATGATAGACCCGAGGTATTTGAACTCATTAACTCTTTCGAATTTCATATTTCCGGTTATTAGATCCCCGCCTACATTACTTTGTTCGGATCTGACGACGCTCGTATATTTTGTCTTCGATTCGCCAACTTCCAAGCCAATATCTTTAGCTTTTGTGATCAGGATTTCTGCATTTTTAGCTACGGTTTCTTTATCATCCCCTAGTAAGTCGAGATCATCCGCATACCCAAGAATTTGTATTATCCCATTGAGGGTAGCACCGGTCGGATTCACTTGTACTTGTCTGACCACGTACTCTGAAACTAAGTTAAAAAGAACGCACGAAAGTAAGCAAATTTCGATAAGTCTAACTAATTTTCTTGGTACACCCAAGAACTCTAGGATCCAGTACATTCGTGCGCGTATAATAGAGTCGTAAGCTTTTTTGAAATCGATAAATAGCTGATGCACTACTTCATTCAATTCCCATTTTTTGTTCTAGCAGTTGTCTTATTGTAAACATTTGATCGCTTGTAGATCGGTTTCGGCGAAATCCACACTGGTAATCCCCCATGATTTCCTCGGCGAAAGCAGTTAGTCTACTTAATATTACTTGAATTCCTCGAATTCCTTGAATTCATTGAATTATAATTATCTGAACCAACTTTTTTGGAGCAAAATCCCAAGTTGCTTCACCTTTCTTTTCTTCGACCGTTTGTATAATTTCAAATTTTTAAAGTTTAAAACTTCTTAATTCTTCGGTCTTACGGTCCAATGAATAAAACAAAAGAAACGATTATAGTTGTTGAAAAATCGTTATTATTTTCTACGTTTCGGCTCTCACTCTGGACCTTCATCAGGAAAATTTTCCATTTCTGTCGTTTAAAATTACGTAGTGTCAAAAAAGATACATTTTTTTAAAGTCAATTGTTTAATTAACTAAAAGGTTCCATGAAGTGCAGATTTAACTCTCGTGTCGAAGCATATAGTTGTTATGAAGTTATGAGCCTCAACAAATTCTTTTGAGAGGGTCCAAACCAATTAGATTACATTTTAACAGAAAAAAGGTTACAAATAATTATTAGGACGATGACAAAACAGACATTGGACTGATTTTGAAATTTTTGTAGATTTATAGGAATTTTAGTAAGTTTGGAAATTTCTAACAATTTGGAAATTTTTGTAATTTGTAAGCTTTTGGTGATTTTGATAATTTTGAACATTCTTGTAACTTTGAAAATTTTTTTAATTTCAGAGATTCATCGAAATATAAAAAGTTTTTGTTAATTTGAGAAATTTTTGGAAATACGACATTTTTCATAAATTGTGGTTTTCGATATATCTGAAATTGAATTTAATTAATTTAACTCATTAAATAAACATTATGTTTTTCCGAACAATAATTTGTTCGATAAAGAGAAAGAAAATACTGCCACATGAAAACAAAGTTGAAAAAGATATTTCTCTAATTTAAACATAATTGTTGTGTGGTTGTGAATGAAATGCTTTTTTCAATCCTTTGAATCATTGAATCTTTAACAAAGAAATTGAATTCTCAACCAAAGATGATCTTTCAGTCAATAAAGAAAAATATATTCATCCAAAATGTACAACTTTCAAGCTAAAAGAACGAATTTTCTGCAAAATAGTTGAATTTGCAGCTAGAAAATGTGAAAAAATCTCCAATACAATTTAAAAAAAATGCTTGGAATTTTAAATTCTAGTTGAAAAACCTGCTATTCAGACTGAGTTTAAGGTCTCGTAAAAATAACCTTGATAAGAAAGAATGCGTTTCGTCCGCGTTATCCTATCAGCACTAAACCTACTTTGAAGAGAGACAAAGTACCTGTGGTAAAATGTTCAGTAGATAAGTGGCGCAAACTCAGTACCTCTACATCATTAGGAACAGAAAGGAGTGAAATATTACTGTTTCTACTAAAAGTCTAACTCTCCGATTTTCTTGTGTAATTTTTTAATTACGTCCAGTATGAAGCTTTTCATTCTGTCTTTGGCGGCAATTTCTTTCGGTGAGTATGAGTGAAGAAATTAAATTAATGAAAACAATTTCTTTTTTGGGTTATTTCACAGGTTGCGAAAGACTTTTTTCTGACATCAATGATTCCTATGTAAATTAAAGTTGTTTATGGTTGAAATATCAACTGTTGCAAGATTATCAAAAATTCTTTGTAAAATTATTTTGTTTGTTTGTTGAAATATCAATCATCACAAGTTTATTACCAGAATTGCAGATGTTGCATATTGAGTTTCAAAATTTATCTCATTCAACAAAAAATTTACCTTCTTTGGTAAGGAATCATTACTCGTGATTCAACATTCCTTTTTTTGTGTGAAAATCAATCCAGTTCATTGAAACTGCTGTCTCCTATTAGTCTCTCGGTTTCAGTTCTGCCCCCACACTCCTCCTCCATAACCCAAAGTTTGGTGGGACTGACGTTAGTTAAGGATAATTTTTTGACTGAAAATTGAACTACTCCATTCTTGCTTCAATTCTTTTTTAATTGCAAATTTAACTTCGTGAATGTTACTTAAATTATCTTTGTGCCCAAAAATCTATTTCTTTGTTTGGGTATTTAGCTACGTTTTCGAGAATTCGTTTATTATGAAGATTCATTTCTTCGTTAGAAAACTTAACCATGCTGTTGAAAAGTCGTTTTGTTTTCGTTCGTTGAAAATAAATTTCCAAATAAAGGAGTATTCCATTTTTTAATGAAAATTTACCTATTTTAGTTTGAAATTTAACGACTTGATTGAAGATTAATTAATTTTCTTGAAAATCAGCCCTCCTGGTAGGAAATTATTCATCTTCATTTGACCTTCATATTCTTGTCTCAAAACATAAAAAGATCCTTCGAAAATTTCGTCTTCAGTGGTTGCAGCTTAATTTATTCAACTGCAAATGTCACCATTTTATTTTTGGTTGAAAATATATTTTTATCATTAAAAAATTCCACATTAAGTTGAACCTACCGAATTTTTGCTGGATGTTACCTCAAGTCGTAAGCTATTAAAGTTTGTTTTTAACTAGAAATTTCAATCACGCAAGATTTTTTATTTTTTCCCCAATCCCTCACGAAAAATAGTATAATTTTACCAACTTCCTCGCGCTACAAATCCTCTTGCATAATTTATGGATGACTCCGAATTTTAGAAAAGCATCTTTCTTATGGAGTACCAAATGCTTCTATTTACTAATATAATTTTCTTTTAATTTTCAGGATACTCCGAAGGTTCTGTGGGCCCCTCCCTAATTTCAGCGGCTGATTTAAAAAACATTTTTGATATAAATCCAAATGAGGTGGCCGTAACATGTCTTATAGTTCCTAATCAGAAAGAGCAAAAAGGACTTTATGATGCTATTAAAGACGCAAATAAAAAAAAAACATTGCTAGATCATGCGTTAAGACTCAGTGCAATAGCGTTTCTGCAAGCAATGTTACCCTGCGCAAATTCGGGTGTATGGAATACAAAAGTGGATTTCTATATGAAAACGTAAGTTCGCTTAATGTTTCATATAAAATTGTAGACCACTTTTCGAGATGAAGTTTTCCCCCTTCCCACACGTCTATCCCACCATTCACTTTTCACTCCTCTTCTGCTTTCCCGTAACCTTCACTACTTATCCTTCCTCAATACCCCTACCACGCCTTTCATACTACCCTAACCTCAAATTCCTTTGCATACGTCCTCCTACTTCCTGGCATATCCTCCCACTCCCCACTCATATTTCACTGTCTCTCCTTTAACTTTCCAATCAATTGCCCCTCACTGCCCCATCCATAACTTTTCACCTTCCTTAGTCCATCCCCTAGTTCTACTTCGCTTTCTCCTTACTGAAACTCCCCTCTCCTATCGCGACATCATATTTACCCTACTACTCAATACAAATTTCTATTGGAACGAAGAATTTTTTTCAACCAAAAATTTCTTGCAATGAACAGAAATTGCTTTGAAGTAAGTAAATGTTTATTGGAATAAGAGCCAATAAGTACCTTCCTATGATTCAAAGCAGCTTTCTTTTATGCTTGAGGGTTCAACTTATTTTGATTCCAAATTAAAATCGGTTTTAATTAAAATGCTGATTATACATTATATTTCATTACATAAAAACCCATGTTTTCCCTTAAATTTAGAAATGACATGCACGTATAGAGCGCAATTTATTATGCTCATGTTTGAAGTAAATTTTGCTTTATTTTCAGCGGTAGGACGAAGCAGTAAAGTCGACAAAGAGAGTGGCAAGTGAACTAAAGGATGATACACATACGACGACTTCTGATCTTTCTACAATCTAATTATAACCTACTATTATTATAAACAGCCACTGTGGTCTGGTATAAGGTTTTAAACAAAAAATAACTAAACACATTTCTCATAAAATTAGCATTCCCGCCTATAGACCATAGTCATACTTTAGTCTGCTGTATTACACAGGCGTTTTTCCAAAATATTCATTGTGTACTACAAAAAAAAAACTAAAAAAATACAAAATACAAGAAAATTGTAGATAACAAGTGCTAGTACAGAAATTTTTAAGACAGAGCAGTTGCTGGGGCGTTGAATCATTAGAGTTTCTTCAAGGGATAATGTGTGAGTCTAGTGTTATGGACTGTATTAATAAAAATATATGTAGCATTCAATAAAGAGTTAGTACCGTATCTCAATATGCAGTTTCCTTGTACAAAAGAATTATTTTCTCTCCAGTTATAATTAGAATCGACTTATGTGTAATGATTAACTAACAGAGTTAGTCAAAAGCTCATTTATATAATACAAAAAAAAATTCTATCAAAATTGTCCAAAAACAAGTTAAGAGGGTTTCTCAGACTGTATACAAGATAACAAATAATGATTTCCGTGATAGTGATTAATGATTTCTATGAAAAATATCTCAATCTGCCGTTTTCCTGTAGAAAAACATTACTTTATTCCTTAATTTATCATAGGAATTCCTTTATATTGGATAATCAAGGAAAATAATTGGTCTTAAATTTATTTATATAAATCTCATACACATTTTTGTATACAAAGACTCATATTTATCGTTTTTAAGTAAAAATGTTGATTTTTCACTGAAATTGCCCGAAAATAAGGTATTGGTATTTTTAAAACTGAATATGAAACATTGAATAAAAACTTTATAAATTGTTATCAAAAATTTCTGTGAACAAATATCTTAATCTACTGTTTCCTAAAACACATTTCACTTTGTTATATATTTATTATTATACAAATTTTTTCGTTGTTAAATTCGTCAATCAGTCAATTCAGGAATTTTAAATTGTCCTCAACTTTATATATTGGGGAATTTTTATGTTCCGAATATTCTCTTTTTTGACATTTTTCAGGACCGAAAAATTATAGAATTAATAATAAATGAAATTGATCAAATTCTCCAAAAGCAACTATTCGGAGTTATTAATTACTGGAATAAAAATTTCCCGATAATAGAAAATTAATTTACAGTCGAATTCTTAATTTTGGTAATTCTGTAAATTTCAGCAATTTCGGAAGTTTTGGAAATTCATGTAATGTTGATAATTTGTTTTTTTTTGTTGGAAATTTTCGTGATAGAAAATTTTTGGTAATTTTGGAAATTTTTGGAAATACTGAATATTTCTGAAATTCTAGGAAATTCTTGTAAGTTTCAAATTTTCGTCTGGTATTTTTTTAAATTTCTGAGAATTTTTTAAGCATCGATTATTATTATTAGTTCTGGGTTGAGACCTCAGCAGCCCCTGGCGGTTGGGTAATATCGTTGCGTCCCCTTGTGAGCCTAAGCGTGACCCCATAGCCCTCTCCATAAGGAGAGGACCGCAGTCATGCTATTAACTGATATCTCTGCCTCACTGATGAAGTGATCACCTGTGAGAGTTAGACGTTTCCCCGCAATCGCAGGGTAGTAACAAAGGATGTGAGTAGATGCCTCGTTATCCTTTCCACACAGACGACAGAGGCGACTTTCTGCAAGCCCTATCTTATGTCTGTGATATCCTAACTTCCCATGTCCTATATTCCCATGTCCTACTCCTAGATATTTAGCTCGTTCTTTGATTTCCAGTTGTTGTCCTTCAAGTTTCAATGTACTCGTAGTTCCCCACTTGTACCTGCTGGTGGACACAAACGCATCTGTCTTACTCGGATTAACCGATAATCCAGTTTTCTTGCACCATGAATCTACTATCATCAGTGCTTGCTGCATTACTCCAAAGAGCACATCCAGATGCTGACCGCGCATGAGAGCCAACATATCGTCCGCATAGCCTATGACGTGAAGGTCCTGACTCGAGAGTAGATGAAGTAATTCATCCACTACCAAGCACAACAGCAAGGGCGATAAAACTCCCCCCTGCGAACATCCCGAGTCAATGGTTCCACTTAGAGTGACATCACCCTTAGTCGTGATAGATTTCTGTTGGCCAACAAGTGGCACGTCCATTCCACGACTGCGGTATGCACACCATGTGTAATCATGGCCGCCCTGATCACCTCTCTAGAGGTGTTATTGAAGGCTTCTTCGATGTCCATCAAGGTTCCAATCGCAAGGCCTTTCTCCTTTAGTTGACCTTCAATTAGGTTCACTGTTCGGATTAGAGCCGTCTCCGTCGAGGGACCAGCCCTGTAGGCATGTTGCTCCTTGTGGAGCAGTCTGCTGGACAATACCTCATCGCGGAGATATCTATCCACAAGTCTTTTCACTGTTCTTAATAGAAAAGAAGGTACGGTATGGGCCGGAAATCCTTGAGTGAAGTATAACCGATCCTACCTGCCTTCGGAATGAAGACTACTCTCGTACCCCTCCATGCCGTGAGGACACATCCCAACGTCAAACTAGCCATAGCAAGTCTCACTAGCGGCCCTATGATGATCTCTCCAGCCCTCTGTAAGAGGGCTGGATATATGCCATCGGGGCCAGGAGACTTGTAAGGATTTAAGGTGACCTAGTTTGCCTCCGAGTTGCCGTCCCCCCTTCTACAGACCTTGAAAAGCTTGGAAAATGTGCCCTGATCAGATGGGCCAAAGTATCCCCGTCCGACTCTGAGAACCCCCCTTCGGGCAATTTCAGAGTGCCGAGAATAGCGTCCGGATTTCGAGAAAGCAGCCTGTAGAGTCTAGCCGCCTCAGCTCCCTTCTCGATGTCTGTGCACAAGTTGGCCCAGATCTCCTGCTTTGCCTTACGTATTACACCTCTGTATTCGTCCCTCATCGTTGTGAATGCCGTCCATATCTCCTTCGTTTTGCCAGTACTGGCACGTCTGAACCTCTCTCTGGTTACCCTGCGAAGCTCTTCGAGTTTCCCATTGCACCAGTATGTCTCTCCAGCCTTTCGGACTCTTGAAGGTCGATAATTACTTTCATAAGTAGCTTTGATGGCTTCCGTGAAAGTTTTGGCTGCCATCTGCAGGGTGTCCACGTCTCAAATTGGCCGGGGAAGCTCTGAGAGTGCACATACTAGTTCCGTGGAAAACTGATCCAAGTCCGTTCTTCTGGGATTTCTGACCCATTTAGGGCCAGCGGGTACAACGGACTCCAACACGAACTCTATCTGTGAGTGATCTGAGAGAGAGGGTTCATCTGAAACCCACCACTTCTTGATACTGACCCTTAAACTACTGGTGCAGAGAGTAATGTCAATGACTTCTTCTCTGAACGAACCACCGAACGTCGGGGTGTTCCCCGTGTTAAGAATATCTAAATCAGTGGTCTAAATCAGTGGTCTGCTCCCGATCTTCCTGCGTCTCAACAGGCTCCTCCTGTCCCTGGCCGGTAACCCTGAAGTTGACCTGTCCAAAGTAATAGAAGGGCCTGTTGTTGAGGGCCGAAAGGGCCCTCGCTTGAGCCTCAGGAATATACAAGACTAGGAGATGCCTAGTGCCTCCTAGTGCGTCCCCTTTCTGAGGCTTCTCGTGCCTGACAATTCGCCAGGACACTGTCTTCAGTGAGGGGTTGAATCCCTCCAACCGACGGAGCACATCAGACGTGTCTTCCGGTTTGCCCAGGAACCACGCCGTAGCTCTCACCATCTTTTAGAGCAATTCAACCCCACCCACCTTGAGGGAAGCACCTTCCCACGACTCTGTCTCGACCACCACGTTGAGTAGCCGAACTTTAGCCGCTGGGTCGGCTACCACAAATACAAAGACCCCTCCTCTGCAGAAGGAGGTCACAAATTTTGGACATTGACCTGGGGATACTTTTCCAAGCGCCCTCCAGGTAGCCTCCCTGAAGATCACAAACTGCTCCACTGTGAGCAGTGAGTCGTGGTAGTTTGTGTCAGCCATCACCACCATCAGGGGGTTGGTCCTCTGAGCGGCCGTCAGTCCAGCTCCGAAGACTTTGTTCGTCGGCTGCTGGGCCGCCTTGTGCCTCTTCACAGGCCCAGCCACCACCGGTGGAGTGCCTTCTGAGCCTCTACCTCTCTTCTGGGTCTGAGTGCTGGATGTCAGCCCTTTAGCTGTCGACGCTCCAGCTCCCGCAGCTGCTTCCCTAGCCTTCGCCGCTTTCCTCCTCAGTCTCCTTTTCAGGGAATCGTTGGTGCTATTTTTCTTTTTGAGGCACTGATTGACCTCTTCCATTACCATAGCATCGTTCAGAGGAACCGTCAATCTCTCAGCTCCCACGGGAGCTGAGGGCACAGCCGTCAACTAAACTTGGCTTGCCGGAGAGACAAATGAGGGGGTAAGGGTTATGTTGCTCCCGACAAGGCCCAACCCCTCACCCTCCTCCGCCACCTCCCTTCTTCCTCCTCCTCCTTTTCCATTATTAGTTTGCGTTTCCATATTGATCCCACGAGAAGCTAGGGAAATGAAGGTCCGCCCCTGCAGAGTCCCGCATGCAGGGGTAAGACTTGAATTACTTGGGAGGTCTTCCGGCGTCCACGAGAGGCCGTTAAGACACCTTCGTAACCCATAAGTGCCAAAGTGCCATGAGCAGGATCGCTCTACATCCACAGCGTAGGGGGGTGTTCACATTGAGTGAGATATTCAATGTACGAATATCCGCTTGTAAACCACCATAACAAAAACGGAGGGCTGTTTCTTGGTCGCTATGCGGGCCGCAGGGCATTCGTGCCCCGATTATAAAACTGTAAATCAGTCCGGGAGGGGCCTCGACCCAGGGATCCAGAAGACCCGTGTGAGCTAGGCTCTTTCACCCTTCTACCATACCATAATCACACATGCCAGGAGAGCCCGTTTATAGGGATCCTTTCATTCATATCCATACGCATGCAGGCCGAGGTCCTTTTGACCCCTATGTCCCACATACTTACGCCTCCCCACCAACTACAAGGCGTTACAGTCCCATTTTCAATTAGGAAAACAAATTTTCATCAAACAGAATAAAAGAATTCCAAGAATATAAAGACATTATTAACTAATGTACGAAATATTTTCCTTCCCGAGGGATCGCTGGACCTTGTGGCTGGTGGGCGGGTTCACGGAGCTTATTAGACCACAGATCTGAAACAGGTGAACCTGAGGGGCTGCATCGCGAGGTGTGGCTACTCTGGGGAACTGACGGCCTCAGGTCGGTGAGACTTAAACTAAGGAGCGATCCTTTCAGGGGGTAATGGTAAAGCCCACTGGAATATCGAGGGCGGGAGTTCTCATTAGTGTTGGGACATCGATATCGAAATATTGAAAACATCGATGTTTTGCTTTCGATCATCGATGTTTCAGCATCGATATTGCCTTATCGATGTCGATGTGTAAATATCGATATAAAGTTTCGATGTCGATGTTTTTCAGTTTGTTTTTGTTCCCGGCGTGGAACGGTAGGACTCTGAAACGTTTTGTAGAATTTCGGAAGATGTGGAACGATTTTACAGGACCTTTACGGGATTTTATAAGGCTTCCGAGGATGTCAATGATTGTAAGGGTTATTAGAGTTTTCAAGGTCATTTAATAAATTTCCCAGGATTTCAGGAAATATCACCAGATCACATAAAATTTCATGGGTTTTAATAATATTTTAGTGGATTTTAAAGAAGTTATTTAAAAAAGTAAGATGTTTTGTAAGGCTTCAACGATTTGAAGATATTTGAAATTATTTTTTGGAATTCACCCTAAATTCTTATTAATTTATCCTGAATTCTTTTAATTTTTTGTAATTCGTTTGAATTTTGTTAATTCACTTGAATTCTTCTAAATTTACTCAATAATTCTACCTAAATCAATGGATTTTTCGTTTTTTTTTTAAGTTTTTATTCAATAGATCCTGAAGATCAATTGATAAAGTGATTAAAGGATTTGAAATATTTTAAGGTATTTTTTTTATTCCTGGGCATTTTTAAGAGCTTCAAAAAAATTCAAGGGATTTTCAGAGGATTTGAAATATTTTAGGTTATTTTGAAAGATTACGAAAAAATTTTTTATTGATTTCAGTAATTTAATGAGATTTTTAAGGATTTGAAAAATTTGAGGGTATTTCAAAATATTCCCAGGCATTTTCAAAATCTTTAAGAAGTAATCCAGCGACTTGGAGGCTAGTTGTGGTGGAGGTGGTGGAGGGGGGGTTCTCAAGAGGTTTAAGCAATTTCAAGGTATTTCCAAGGGTTTTAATATTTTATAAGATTTTAAAGAATTTATTCACAAGAAGTGAGGGGTTTCGTAGGGCTTCAAATATTTGAAGAGATTTTCCAAAAATGTTTGCAATTCATTCGGAATTTGCCCTGCATTCTTATTTATCCTGAATGATTTTAAATTCTTGCGAATTCTTCTAAATTCACTCAATTCAATGGACTTTTAAAAAGTTTTTGTTTAATTCATCCTGAAATCTTTAAAAATCATCTTAAATTCTCAGGAATTTCATCAAATTCTTTTGAGTTCAATTTAATTTTTCTGAATTCATTTTAAAAATACTCAATCCAATGAATTTCTTCATATTTTTGAATTGTTTTTAATTCACTTGATTTCTCTTTAAACTCAGCTTGGTTTTTTATGAATTTCAAATTTATTTGAATTCTTTTGAATTTTTTTGTAGTCATTAGTCACTTTTTTGGTTAGAAATTAGTAGGATTTCAAAATGTTCAAGAGATTTGAAATTATTTTTTGAAATTCATCCTGGGTTCATATTAATTTACCATGATTTCCTCTAAATTCATTTTTAATTTTACGGAAATCTGTGGAATTTTTCGTATTTTTTCCAATTCATATGAATTCTTTTTACTTGAATTGTTTTGAAGTCTTATGAATTCATCCCGAATTTTTTACCCTTTGAGCGCGAAAGAAGTACCCTATGATCGTAACAAAAAGTACCCTTTGGTCCCTATATTTTATCCCATAGGGACTGTGAGCCCTGTAACCTCTAATTACATAGAAACACCTGATGCGCATGCGCGATATTTCATAAAACGATTATCGATATTATATGATGCCCGATATTTTAAATTCACAGGGCTTGGATCAAATCCAGTATAGAAATCCGTGTAATTTCATTAAACTGGAAGACGTTTAGTTGGGTCCAGCGTTCGCAATTTCTCTGGCTAAAATTGAAAATCTAGACAAGGCTGACTTGCACCAGTTTCGGTTAAAGTATCTCGATTTTCATGTGGAAGCCGCGCATGAAATATATCTGAGATTTCCTTTCAATTCTGAATATCAGAAATCACTCGCACAGATGAACATCGTGGATCCAGCATATTCCAAAGTGAAACTTCCACTATCAGCTGCCTCTCTTGCTGCATTGTTTGATCCAACTCGTATAGATATCAAGATATTAAACAGAGAATGGCGTTTGTTGAGAAACGATTCATACGTAGGAAGGCAAAAATCTGCCGATTATTTTGATTTTTCGAACGGCGTAACTAAAATTTGTAACGGCGACGGTTCCTTGAAATACGGGGGGGGGGGCGTGTTTAATTTAATTAAATTAATCGTGACACTTCCTTACAGCAGTGCAGCTGTAGAAAGGACTTTTTCTGAGATTAATTTGAACAAAACGAATTCCTGAAATGGTTTGAAAACTGATTCGATTAACGGAATATTACATACAAAAAGGCTTTTTAAAGATTCGTCTAGCTACGCGTATTGTATTCCCGAAGAAATGGTTAAAAAATTTAATCATAATAATATGCACGAAGCAAAAGAAAAATTTTAAGTGGTAACATGTTTAATTTTCAGTATTAAAAAATTAAATACCAGAACGAGAAATTGATATTGAGACTGAGTAATGTAAGATTCTAGCTAACTGTAAGAAACCTGTGATGTATCAAGGTATTAAATCTTATAAGTCAATTATTTGTATCTCACAAGATATGCATTAGGGTGTTTCAAAAAATTCCTTTCTTGGACAGTTTAAAGCTTTTTTGGAAATTTTGTTGTTTTTGTGAGAAAATAATTATTGGATATTATATTATTATTATCATATTATTGGATATTATAAGAATGTGGCTAATGCTTTGTACATGGTGCAGAAAATCATAAGAAGACTATACACGATATTAGCAATGTAATGAAATTGCCACTTTACTGTAAGATTCTTGAAATTAAGAATTGATGTGATTTTGAATTAGGAAGAAACTACATAATTGGCTTCGGCTATAAGTTGCTGAGGTAATTTTCCTTTTATTCCAGAGACAATAAAGAGTACAAGTTAAATTTCAGATTTTTATTGGAATAAGTATGTAGTATAATTCTTTGCTGAATAAAACTTGCTCTACAATGGTGGATGTATTAGGATGTCAAGCACTAATTTTTAACATTCAATTATTAAAAAGAAGTTTGAGTCCAAAAATCAATTTCAAGTTAACGTATTGGTTTCAAGTTTACATTGGTGTTACGTTTCCCACCGCTATTCATGTGCATCCTGCGCACGAGTATACACGTTTTCCGTGTTTAAATTCATCGAAAATATATGATATTATTAACTTGAATAACCAGAGTGCATAATAAGGTTGTTAGTTATTTAAAAATAGGTTTTGAAAATCTGAAGATTTATTTTAGAAATCTGAAAAATTTTGTCAAAATTATCTACGGATTTCAGAAGAAAAATGGGGGAAAGCTGAAGATTTATATTTTGTTCACCTGGCAACACTGTTTCTAGATAACTAATAGGACATATTTTTGTAATTCTTGGATGAAATAAAACGATTTTCTAAATTTAAAAAAAAAGCGCAAGATAGAAAGAAGCGTCAAGAGACTTGTTTTTAGCTTTTTGAGAGAAACATCTTTTCACCGTTGACATTATTCATATGTTGTCTCGGTTTTGTATAAAAACACAATTTTTTATTTCTAATACAATAATTAAATTTTAATAAATTTAAACGAGGTTTGCGGGTTTCAATCGTGTACCAAAACTACGAATCTTGCCGACGTTTCGTGAACATTGCAGTTCACTTCTTCAGGCCTAACCTGAAACTGAAGTCTCAGGTCATGTTCTTCATATATATATTTTCTACGATGCCTGTGATTGGCCAGAGCGCCCCATGGTGGTGGCTGGTCGGAATTTGGTGGCTAATTAGGTCTTTTTTCGGAAACCCAAGAGGACGGAAAGCCAAATCGGATTGGTATTATATTCATTGTCCCCTTTCAAGGTTGTTTTGTCAAATAAGATGCTATGTCCTGTTTCGCTATGATGCTCAGCTTGTGCTGATTGCGTGAAATGTTTTACCTGAGATTACTCTCATGTTCCTGTACACGTTGGCTCACCGTTCTCCCGAATTCCCCAATAAAGACTTTGCCACAAGAACAAGGGATTTTATATATGTGCTTCCGGATCACTCAGTCACTTTTTGTCTTTAGGGTTATTTCGAAGTTATCTTATTTTCGTAGCTGGTTTAAATATGGTTTCGATGTTGTGTTTGTTGAGAACTTTTTCTATTTGTTCTGTGATAAATTGATTCTAGGGTGGCACATTGCTCGTTTTTCTCTCTCTTTCTTGAGTAGGGTTTAGTGTATTTTCTAATTGCTATATCAATTTTTTTATTTTGTAATTAATTTGTATTAAGATTTGTTCAACATTTTGTAATTTCCCTTTTAAGTTATCTTTATCTGCTATGAAAACACCTCTTTATACCAAGTAGTTGATCACTGATCGCTTTTTAAATGGGTGGTGGTGGGAGGGGCATGTATTTATATTTGTGTGCGTGCGTTTCCAGTAAACTTGATATCCTAGTTTGTTATCAGATCTTTCGTGAACTATTACGTCCAAGAAAGGTAAATTTCCTTTTTTTTTTAATTTGCGTGGTAAAGTGGATGTTAGGGTGTAGTTGATTGATGAAATCGGAGAGCTTGTGTAGTTCATCTAGTCCATGTCTTCAGATGACAAGAGTGCCGTCAACGTAACTGCAGAAAAATTTGGTTTTAAGCTTGGATTTGTTGAAGATTTCTGTTTCTAGATGTTCCATAAACATGTTTGTTATTACAGGTTAGCTTGGATATCCCATTGCTGCTTCTGACGTTTGTTCGTAGAATTGTTTATTGAAAGAGAAATAGGTATTATTGAGACAGTGTTCTATCAAAGGAATAAGATTGGAGGGGAAGTTTGGAAAAGATTTAATAATATCGATTGTTTCAGAGATTGGTACTATCGTAAGGAGAGATACTACGTCAAAACTCACTAGGATGTCTTGAGGTTGATTGTGAATCTGTTGTACCTTTCTCATAAATCAATTCTACATAAAACAAGCTTGCTCCTCTTGAAAGAAAGAATACAAGATATCAAATTTGTCTGGCATACTCTATCTACTCTCACACTATCCTCTCAGCGAAGAAATAATTTCAGCCTCATCTAAAGGACATAATTTTGTAGTAGCTCCCTCCAAAATCCCGAAAGATATCATCAGTAATTTCGTATCCACAATATATACCCTTCCACTTGAAGCAGCAAGTGACGTACGCCGTAGGAGGGCCAACATCTTACGACAAGCTCAACTTCCTTTCTCAAACTTAACAAAACAGGAAACAACAGCAATTAAGGAATTCAATCAGAATAGAGACATCATAATAATACCCGGAGACAAGGACAACACAACTGTAATAATGAATAATGAAGACTATAACAACAAAATCATGGACCAGATATGGACCATCTCTCCAAAACTTCAAAAACTACCAAAAATCAACAAAAACAGCATTCCACTCAGGCCGATCGTCAGGGTAATAAACTCACCAACTTATAACCTAGCACGCTTTCTCGCCAAAAAACTGAATCCTCTCACAGGAAACTCAATCACACGCGTCCAAAACTCTTTTGACTTCACCAGAAAGATGCAACAGATTCACATTCAACCCCAAGACATCCTAGTGAGTTTCGACGTAGTATCTTTTTCGATCAGAGTACGAATCTCTGATACAATCGATATTATTAAATTCTTTGCAAACTTCCTACTCGATCGCACACCTTTGATGAAACACTGTCTCAATAATTCCTACTTCTCTTTCAATATACAATTCTACAAACAAACCTCAAGAGCAGCAATAGGATCTCCAATCTCACCTGTAATAGCCAATATCTTTTTGGAAAATCTAGAAACTAAAATCTTTAAAGAATCCAAGCTTAAACTGGAATTTTGGTGCCGTTACGTTGACAACACTTTTTTCATTTGTATTTTGCGTTAAAAATCCAACCACTTTGCTGAAAGTTCGTTTTCTTTGGTTGATGATTCATCATTTCAGTAAAAAATTCATCTTCTTGTTTGGCAATTAAACTGTTAGTAGAAGAACAGCAACTAAATATTTGCTCTTTCGCATTAAAAGATATTTCGCTCTAATTTTTAGATTTAATAAATATAATTTTACCATGTTTCTTGAGAAGATTCAAAAAAAAACTTTTAAGATCTCACATATGCCGAAAACATATCTAGAAAATTTCTAATAAAGCTTTTTTCATTTTATAAGATTTTACAAAGTTTTAGGAAAATTTAAGTTCAGCTTAGAACTCGTTGTGGTCTTAACTGACTAAAATTGTTCTAAAAATTACCATAGACTCATTCCGATTCTTTTTTGATAATTTCACAACTTTTTTCGAATTATTCTTGATATTTTTTTCAAAAATTTCAATTAGCTCTCAAAACGATACAAATTTTTTCAAAATTTATTTAAAAATATTTCTCTAAGCAGACAAATTGACTCAAAACGTCCTGTATATTTTTTCAAGCGTTTAAATATTCAAAAATTTGTTGAAATCTTTTCAATTTTTTGCAGGAAATTAATTTAAAAAAAAGAACGATTTTATATTTTTGTTGAAATCTGAAAAAAAATTCAATTCTCTTTAACCCCTTCAGAAATCTTAAAATTGTTGAACCGATAGTAAATTTTTTTACATTTTTGAATGAAATAATATGATTTTCTAATTTGAAAAGAACGCAAGATAGAAAGAAGCGAAAAGAAACTTGTTTTTAGCTTTTCGAGAGAAACAACTTTTCTCTGTTGATATTATTCTCATCTGGTCTTGATTTTGTAAAGAAATGCAAAATTTTATTTTTTATTGAACAATACTCAAATGTTCTCTTCCACAAGACAATGTTCATTATTCCCAGTCGATCCAAGGTCTAAGTTAAAAGTAATTGAAATAATTGAACAAATTATAGTTATTCCATTAACAGACTAGGACAAATTTGTTCAAATTTTTGTCGTTTAAAATTTTTCTTTTTAGATTTGCGTTGATAAAAAGAAGACTATCGCGAAGCAAATTTAATTTCTTATTATCTCAATTTCACATGGCAATATCTTAAATTTGAGACACCCGAAGAAAATCTGAAACGTTAGTAATGATAACAGTTTAGGATGAAGTTACCGAAACTTACCATAAATGATCGATAAATTTCCATAAATCACCAAAAATGTGCTAAAACTTCAAAAATTTCAAAAATGACAACAATTTTTTAAAAGTTTCGAAAATAACAAGAATTTTTCAATATTTCCAAACTTTTATAAAATTAAAAGTTTCAAAAATTAACGAAATTTCCAAAATATCCAGAAATCCTAAAAATTACTAGAGGAACTCTAAAAAAAATTAAAAATTACCAGATTGTTGAAAATTACAAAAATTTCCGAATTAATCAGAATTTTCAAAAAATTTCTCGCGAAAATTTTTTAAATTTCCAAGAATTTACAAATATGTCCAAAATGATCAATGTTACCACAATTTACGAATTCACTAGAAATTTCAATCTACGCTTTTGTTTATAAGCATGTATATGACAATCATGTGAATGAATTTTTCATGAATTCTGGCCGTCAGTTAGCATAAATAATATGATTCGAGTAATGATTGCCGAAAAAAAAATTCTGCAAGAAATTTCGAATTGAGGAATTTGTTTACAGAAATTTTTTTTGTAACAATTACGAAAATTATTATTTAAAACCTTATATACAGTTTCCGAAACCCTCTCAACTTCCTGTCGGACAATTTCAGTGAACAATTTTGTTTGTATTATATGAATGAATTTTTGACCAACTCTGTTGGTCAGTCATCACAAATAAGGTAATTCTAATGATAATTGAAGAAAAAATAAATTTTTTACAAGGAAACGACAGATCGAGATATGCATAGTAATAACTATTTATTAAACGCTACATATAGTTTTATTATTATTACAGTCAATTTACACTAAATTCACACACTGAACCTCAAATAAAAACTCTAATGATTCAACATTCCAGCAACTGCGCCCGTCTTCAAAAGTATGGACTTAAGTATGATATTGGTGTAATCTAGAGGCAAGCGTGCCAATTAAAAAAAAAAAAATAAGGTGTTTTTATATGTTGATTGTAACCTCATACTGGATCACAGTGCCAGTTTATAATAATAATAATAATAATAATAAGTTTTAATTAGATTCTAGAATGTTCAGAAGTCGTCATAGGTGTATTGTCCTTTGGTTCACTGGCCATTCTCTTTGTCCACTTTAAGGGTGAAACGCACGGCTGAAAATGAAGCAATATTTAATATAAACATCAGCATAACAAATTGCGCGTTATGTGTTTGTGTGTTGTTTTTTAATTCAAGGATGAACATAATTATGCATGAAATAAAATATTATGCGTAGAAGAGAGTTGTCCTTAGTCAAAACTGTGGGTTAAGTCGGCACCCTCGCGTTTCTCAGAGATGGCGAACGTGTCGGCTTAACAATTTTGTTTTATGACAGGTTGGTAGACATGGACATGATTTACGCTGACAATTGTTACTTTAATTTTCGCTGGACAGCGTGAGCGGGGTATGCCTTTTTCGTGTACGCGGAGGTTGTGCAAACTTTATGGTTGAATCCTCAACCATGAAAGAAAGTTACTTTGAATGACAGAAAAAAATTAATTGGCTCTTAGTCCACTAAACATTTCTTTACTGCAAAGCAATTTCGCTTTACTCAAAGAAATTCCAATGAATTTGTTTTTCTATGGATATATCTCCTTTATCGAGATTGAGAACTTATTTTTTTTTTACGATTGAGAACGTATGACCAAAATAAGTTCTCAATCTCGATAAAGGAGATATATCCATATAAATAAGACGTTCAAAGAAAGGTCAAAATACAAGACTTCTGTCTGGAATTTTGGAATTATAATGAATTTGTTTTTCGCTTTGATAGCATTTTGTATTCAAATAAAAATATTTTTTTTATTTTGTAGGCTTTTGTGGTCCTGGGCAGAAAGATCTATAGTTTCGGTAAGGTGCCAAACGTACCCTTTTACCGGCAGGGGTAGTCGGGTGAGTAGGATGAGGCAGTACGAAAGAAGAGGGTAAGTAATGAGTCCGCAAAGAGGATCTAGGGGATGGGCTGTACCAGAAGGGAAGTTCTAGGTGGGGCAGTAAGGGTCAGTGTGGGGGAAGTCGTAGGGTATGTAAAAGACTGTAGTGGTAGGAAAGTATAGAAGAAGAGGAAAGGGCAAATGAGGGGCGGGTGAAGGATAGTTGTGCAGGGGATGTATCAAAGGTGAGTGGGGTGTGGGATGATGCGCAAAGAAGTAGGGAAGAAGTGTGTGCAGTAATTTAGGGTGAAGGGAGTATGAAAGGCGTGGTAGGGGTATTGCGGAAGGATCAACAGATAAGGAGCAGTAGTGAAGGTTTGGGAAAGTACGACAGGTTAAATTCTATATATAACATTAAACAAAATTACTATTTTAGATAGAAGTTAGCTGTTTTGTACAAGAAATCATCCTTCACGCACGGTAGCAGTGATTTGACGAATGGTATTATTGAATCCATAAAATGTACAGACTTGTAATCTAGAGTAGAAAGAGCTTTAAGATTAGTTTTTGCCTTGGTAAGCCTAGTATTGTAGTCAGCACCTGTACTGTCACATGAATGCAAATCATTGATTTTCATATTAAATTGTGTTGCTAAATCTTTTTCTATTTCATCATCATTGGAACCATTGCCTTCTGAGAATCCTAAAAATGAGAAGAAAATTATATTAGTAATACAAGCGTTTTATATTCTATTGTCAGAAGTTTCCAGTTAAAAACATTTAGTTCACTTTTTCAATTAAGGGTGTTGGTTGAATCCGACTTGGATCTTTTTTATAGGTAATCAATATATATTTTTCCCCAAGTATTTGAGAACGAAAGAAAGAAAACTTGGCAGATAGCCGGGGTTTTGCGAGATCCTCTGATCAATATAATTTAAAGGAATGAAGCCTTCTGCTGAGGCAATCATTATTTTTACGGAAACTATGAATTTTTCGAAAGGGAAAAATCTGCAGATAGCGGAATACAGCATTTGAACGGCGACAACCGTTCGCAAAATATATAATTATATTATATCATTATATTATTATTTTGTTATTTGATTATTTTTGTTATTTGATTTTATTGATAATAATTTAATGTTGGCATTTTATTTAATTAATTGACTTCATTGGTTCATTTGATTGTATTTTTAAATAAAGAAGTCAAATATTTACAATCAAAAAAGCAATAAATTATACAAAATCAATTAAATAAAAATAATTTTAAAAAACTGTAATATGAATAAAATCAGTAAATTGAATAGAATCACTAAAATCAGTAAAATTTTGATTTCGTTGATTTTTATTTTATTAAATTATTTGATGGTAAATTGATTTTATTGATTGTCGTAAACTCATTTGATTTCTTAATTTTTTCATACATTTAATTGTATTTTTCAACAAAAGATACGAATATTTATATTAATTTTCTTTATTAAAAAAAAATGAAATAAATCAATAAAATCATTAAATTTAATAAAATAACTGAAAATATTAGAATAAAATTAGTATCAATGAAGTAAAATAAATGAACATCAATAAAATCAACACAATAAAAAAATCAATAATATTAATAAAATCACTGAAATCAGTACTATTTTGATGTTATTACTTGATTGATTCGTTCTACTAATTATTTCAATTTCATTCATGTTCTTCATTTTATTGATAATAATTTATTGAAGAATAATGGGAATCATTCAGCACCCCCGCCCTCGGAAATTATTTTATTGAGATTTTTGTTTCAAGAAATTATCATTAATTATTACGGAAATCATTATTTAGTACCGTATATGCAGTGTCAGAAACTCCCTTGAATTACTTTCGGATAATTTCGGTAGACATTTTTTTGTAATCTTATAAATGAGTTTTTGGCCAACTCTGTTAGTTAATCACTACAGATAAGGTAATTCTTATAATAACCGAAGAGAAAATAACTTTTTTATACAAGGAAACTACAGATTGAGATACGGTAATAACTCTTTATTGAATGCTTCATATATTTTTATCAACACAGTCCATTACACTAAATTCACACATTATCCCTTTGAAAAAAATCTAATGATTCAACACTCCAGCAATTGCGTCTGCCTTTAAAATATCTGTACTAGTACTTATTGCCTGAGTTTTTTTTGTATTTTGTATTTTTTGTATTTTTTTTGTAGTGCACAATGAATATTTCGGAAAATCCCGTGTGTAATACAGCGGACATAAGTATACCTATGGTCTACAGGCGGGAATGCCAATTTAAAAAAAAAATTATTAAGTTTTTTTTTTGCAACCTTATACTAGACCACGGTGCCAGTTTATAATAATAATAGGTTATAATTAGATTGAAGAAAGATCAGAAGTCGCCATATGTGTATCATCCTTTGGTTCACTTGCCATTATCGTGATCGACTCTATTTTTGGTGTCTACCACTGAAAGTAAATCAATATGTAATTTAAACATAAGTATCATAAACTGCGCACTATGCGCGCTTTTTCTTTTCAAATGAAAGGAAAAACATGATTTTTCATGTACAGAAATTTAATATATAGATAGTATTTTAATCAAAAACGAATTTGATTTTCACCAAAATAACTTGAACCATCAAGCATAAAGGAAGTTGCTTTTGATCATAGGATGGTATTCATTGGCTCTTAGTCCAATAAAAATGTCTATAGTTCAAAGCAATTTCTGTTCATTGGAAGAATTTTCTTTAGTTAAAAAAAAGTTCTTCGTTCCAATAGAAATTGTTATTTAATAGTAGGGTTAGTAGGAAAACGCGACAGGAGAGGGGAGTGTAAGTAAGGAGAAGGTAAAGGGGAACTAGGGGAGGGACTGAGGCAGGAGGAAAGTTATGGATGGGGCAGTGAGGGGCAAGTCAGAGGATATGTAAAGGACTGTGGTGGTAGGAAAGTATGAGATTGGTGAGCAAAGAAGGGTTTGGCGAAGGGAAAGTTAGGGGAGACATAGTATTGGATGGGAGAGGGTGTAGGAAGAACGTGGGAGAAAGGAAGTAGGGCAGGCCTGCCCAAGTAGGGGAAAACTGCTCATTTTCCAGATGGGAATTTAACACCACCACCGACCTCCACTCATCACAACTTCAAGAAAGCGACCAACTCCCAAGCCTCTGAACCAGAGAAGAGGTGGTGGAACTCGCTCATGTGGTGAATAAGCAGTTTTCCCCTACTTGGGCAGGCCTGAAGTAGGGCATGAGTAGTAGGGATGGTATGGGAAGGAAAGTGGGAGAGAGCAAGGGCAAAAAGACGGCAGGGTAGAGGAGAGTTAGGGAGGGGAAGTCTGAAATATGAGTGGGGAGTGGGAGTATATGCGAGGAAGTAGGAGGAAGTGTGCAAAGGAATTTTTGGTTAGGAAAGTATAAAGGCTTGGTGGGGGTATTGAGGTAGGGTCAGTAGATAAGAGGCAGTAGTGAAGGGTACGGGAAAGCAGAAGAGGAGTGAAAAGCCAATTGCGGGATAGACGTGTGGGAAGGGGGAAAACTTCAAATCAAAAAGTAGTATGCAATTTTATATGAAACATTAAGCGAACTTACGTGCTCATATAGTAATTTACTTTTTTCGTCACTAGAGCCGCGGGTGAGCATGCTAGCACTCCTTCGACAAAAGATTGTGCAAGCTGTTTCAATGTTACAAGATTTGGTGTTACTTTCGCATTTTCCGTTTCAACCGCACCATAACGCTGCAATTGCGTTATCTCATCAGCTCTTTTATTACATGTTCCTGTCCTCTCAGCGTTGCTTATTTGAAAATATTTGTGCATATCTAACTGTTTAATATCAGTGATTTGCTGAGGCTGAGCGCCCTCTGAGTATCCTGAAAATTGAAAAAAAAAAAAATTATATTAGAAAATAGAAGCGCTTGATACTCCATGAAGAAAGATGCTTTTGAATTTAGGATCCTCCATAAATTATGGGAGAGGATCTGTGACGTGAGGGATTTGGTTAAATCGTACTATTTTTCGTGAGGGATTGGGGAAAAAATAAAAAATATTGCGTGAGTGAAATTTCTAGTTAAAAGAGGAGCTTCAGTATCTTACAGATTAAATGAAAATCCAGCAAACATTCGATCGGTTCAAGTAAAAGTGAAGTTTTCCAATAATAGAGATATTTTTTCAATGAAAAATGGAATCGTTACATTTTCATTGGAAAAAATTAATTTCCGACCGAAAAAGATGAATTTTTCGAAGAACCTATTCAGATTTTGAGACAAGAATATGAAGGTTCAGCGTAGATGAATAATTTGTTACTAAAAGGGCAGATTATTAACGAAATAAATTGATTTTCAATCGCGTAGATGAATTTTTAACTAAAAAATGTTAATTTTCATTTAAAAATTTAATATTTCTTTAGTTGAAAAATTCTTTTCCAACGAAGAAGAAAAAACGATTTTTCAACAATATAGTTATATTTCTTAAAACAGAAATGAACCTTCAAGCCAAAAGAAAGCTTCGACAAAAAATGGAATCATATCGTTTCCATTTGCCGAAATGAATTTATAACAGAAAAATTATAATAAAAAAGCTTAATTTTCAACCGAGAAGGTCAATTTTCTGGCTAAAACACAAATCTTCAACAAAATAGTAGTGGGGACAGAACTGAAACCGGGAGACTTAAAGACTGCAGTTTCAATGAACTGGATCGATTTTCACCAAAAGAAAAGGAATGTTCAATCACGAAGAATGATGCTGTACCAAAAAAGGTAAGTTTTTTATTAAATGAGATAAATTTTCTAACGCAAAATGGAACAGCGGAAATTCTAGTAATAAACTTGTAATACTGGATATTTCAACAAAGAAATAAAAATGTTCTGTAGAATTTTTGATAATATTGCAAAAGTATAGTAAATCCCAGGAATATTATTTATCGGAAGTTGGATAAAACCGTTGTAAATAATTGACAACTACAATTATCCGACGACGGGTAAATTTGATCTGCTTCGTGATAAAAATTATCTGGCTTCGGATAATTGTAGCTTTCAGTTGTTGCCAGCGTTTTCATCCAACTTTAGATAAATAATATCTCTGGAATTTACTGTGAGTTGATATTTCAACCATAAAAAAATTTATTTTACATAGCAACCATTGATGTCAGGAGAACCTCCATTGCAACCTGTGAAAAACCCCAGAAAAGTAATTATTTTCATTAATTTAATTTCTTCACTTATACTCACAAACGGAAATTGCCACCAAAGTAAGGAGAAGGAGCTTCATCTTGGACGTAATTCAAAAATTTCGCAAAAAAATCGGAGAATGAGACTTTTAGTAGAGACAGTACTGTCACTTTTTGCTGTTCCTAATGATGTCGAGGTACTGAGTTTGGGGCACTTATATACTAAAATTTTTGACCCACCCAGCTGGAAATTTTTTTTTTAAGCCAACGTTAACAACGGGCGCAGTACTGCGCCTGTAATGGCAATCCGACAGTTGGCTAGACCGTACAGGCGTAGTACAGTCTACAATGCTAGACGAGTACTGGACCCGTACTGAAAAACCAGCACTGGCAGTCAAGCGTTGAACCGTTACTGGCATAACTCTGGCACAATACAGATGTACTGCTTGATGGCTAGCCACATATTGTAGTCCTTATGCCTAGGCTTGCCAGAGCACTGGCACAGTCCAGGCCTTTTATGACCTGAGAGCAATGGTCCTTAACCCTTACTCCACGAACTTGTACCCGATTCTCCGCCAATTTTTAAACTTATTGTACGAACAAAGTCCATTACCTATCAAAGTTCACGATCTTTGGTTATGTGTGACTTTGCCCGCTCTACCCGTTGTCTTTGTTTGTACAGGCCCGGCAGAACGTATGTTATCTGTCTTTCTCGCTCCTAAAGAGGCGC
>CAKNXH010001375.1:0-13688 GCA_932178445.1 Andricus quercusramuli
GAACGATTTTAATTAGAAAAATTACAATTTGAATTCCTTTGAATTTTAAATTATCCAATTTTTAATATTCTAATCTGAATATATACAATTTTTTATTGTTTTGTAATTGCCCAATTCTCGAAATTCTAATATAAAATCATTCAATTTCGCGATTCTTCGATTCAAAATAAAATTGCTCAATTCTCAACGCTTTGTATTATAAATGATACCATTTCAACTCCTTTTTAACGAATTTGTCAAATTTTCAAAATTTTAGTCTGACATTTTTCAGTTTTGAGAGCATCTCACTTAAGATTGTTCAATTTCAAATTATTCAAGTTTAAAACGCTTCTATTTATAAATGATTCAAGTTCAATTCCTTTTCATTACATTTGAAATATTGTCCTTTTTCAGAATTGTATCTAATCTAAAATTATTTCATTTAGGACGTTTTCAATTCAAAATCGTTCAATATATTTTAAAAATTGTAAACGCTTTGAATGGGCTTTTTGCATACAAAATTCTTAAAATTCAAATACATGTTGTGCTGAAAGGATCTTCTTTTTCTTAATTGCCTAACCCCTTACCTTTTTTTAACCTTTTTCTGACCATATTCCTCTTCCTCAAAGTTTTTAAATACAGTAAAATAATAAAATACTTCTGATTTCAAAGAAAGGACCAATAAAATTATTTGCCAGTTTTTCAGCACTGAAGTACCAATCAAATACCAACCTAAAATCTGAAATCTTCATTTTCTACGTTATTTCTTAAAATTATTATCGTTTATTTATAAAGAAACATATACCACTCTTCTTTTTATAGATCTTTCAGCGAAAAATCGTATGTTAAGCGTACGACAGCGTCACACTAAATCTTTATTTTCCTGGAAAAGAATCATTTTTTTGTTTGAAAACTATTTGTATTCTTATTCAGCTTCTCCATACTTCGCGAGCAAGTTTTTATTATTTTTCAAAATTGATAAATAGATTTGTAGTCGCTATCCAAAAACAATATTCAAAACCCATGAAATTTGTACCTCTAAATTCTTGAAAGATTTATTCGGACTTGGTTAACTTTTTCTGATCAAACACATTTTCTCCCAAGTTAGCAACTCAATAACTCTGGAGTAAGTTATCATTTTTTTATCGTGATATCGTGATCCGCAACTGAGCCTGTTCCAATTTTAGATTCCTGTCACTTTGAGATTGTAAAGTTTCACATTCTATTTCTCAGAACTGGATAATTGTTTTCAATCATAATTTTTGCTCTCAATTCAGAAACAATTAAGCTCGGGAGTAAACTTTTGTTTTGTCTTTAAATGGTGATTACGATTTTACAGAATGTTATTTCGCTTTCCTGAAAAATTCTGATTTTGTTGGTTACCAATATCTGTACTGCAACCCTACAATTATTGTTAAAAAAAATGTCTAACTTAACATTTAAGTTCACAGCACAATTTTCATCCTCATTTAAGCAAAACTATTTATTTTCTTTTTAGGAAAGATACTTATGCCAACATGGTGTGTTCTTTGGCCAACATTCGTTTCGAAACGATTTCCGTTCTCTACAATATCGGTGCTATTCACACTCAACTGGGTGCACGCACAGAACGTACATCAGCGGAGGGAATGAAAATGGCTTGCACTCATTTTCAGTGTGCAGCTTGGGCTTTTGATCACTTAAAAAATAGTTATCCTCATCCTCCTGGGGTTGACTTAGCCCCAGAGTTGATGACCTTTATGTACCAATTGTGCCTCGCTCAAGCACAAGAATGCATTTTAGAAAAGAGCATGCTTGATAATCGCAAACCATCGATAGTGGGTATGTTAAAAATGAATAGATGTCTAATTCCAAGTCCAAGTTTCAGTTATCAAAATATGTAACGGGATTTTAAATTTAATAATTCTGATAGATATTCTAATAATGTGAAATTATTGTTTGTGTTTCTCCAGCCAAGGTTGCTCGGCAAATAGTGGATTACTATGACATAGCATTCAACACCCTAGAGCAAGGAGGCAGTGAAGATGCAGTTGTTTGCGAAACAGTAGGCACGTCGATTTACAAGGTATGATATGCGCCCTTTTGCTTTAATTCAGGACCTAAAATTTTGCGCAGTCCGCACGGTGTCTACCCAACCTGGAAAACCTGGAATTGTCAGGGAACTTTTTGCAATTTAGGGAATTTTTTCCAGCGCGCGCCTATTTTTTTTTAATTGCTGTATAAAATTTAATAACAATTGTAACAGAAATTTAATAACAAACCAAAAACACTTTTAAAAGTAGCTTTATGCTCTTGTATTTAACTGTTTTGTTGAAAATTCGTTTTTTTTTTTTTTTTGGTTTAAAATTAATTGTTGTGACTGAAAATTTAACTATGCCAGTTGAGTATTCCATTATTTCAGCTAAAATTTCATCTTTATGGTTAAACTATGATTTTTTTAACTAAAAATTTAACTTCAATTTTGGTTGAAAAAATGATATTTCTTAGTTGAAAATTCGGCTTTTTAGTAGAAATTAATCTTCTTGGTTGAAAATTTAATTATTCTAGTTAAAAACTCATCTTTTTTATTCAAAAATAAACTATTCTAGTCGAGGATTCATTAATTTAGTTGAAAAATTAACACTTTGTTTGAAAGTGTAACTATTTTTTTTTAATTCAAATTTTTTGTTTCCAACTGAAAATGTAACTATTCCAATTGAATATTCTCTCAATTTAGCTAAAAATTCATCTTTTAAGTTAAACATTAATTTTTTAGCTGAAAATTTAACTATTCAATTTTTGGTTGACGATTCATCTTCATTGGTTGAAAATTCATGTATTATGTTTAAAATTAGTTTTTTTTTGTATAAATGAATGTCTTTTGTTGAAAATTCAACTATTTCAGTTAAAAATTTATTAAGATAGATGAAATTTAAAGTCTTTTTAGTTCAAAATTCAACAATTTGGTTTAAAATTTGTCTTTTTTAGTTTTAAATTCAACCATTTCGTTGGAAATTCATGTATTTTGTTGAAAAATCATCTTTTATGGGATAAAATTAATGTGCTTGTTTCGAAATTATTTATATTTTTAGAAAATTCATCTTTCAGTTTGAAAATTAAAGTATTCCAGTTGAGTATTCATAATTTTAGTTCAAAATTCATCTTTTTAGTTCAAAATTCAACTATTCCTGTTGAAGATTCATTATTTTAGTTGAAAATTCATTACTTTGTTTGAAAATGTAACTATTTTTTTTGAAAATTAGTCTTTTTTTTTTAATGAAATTTTTTGAAACCGAAAATTTAAATATTCTCTCATTTCAGCTGAAAATTCACCTCTTTGGTTAAACATTAATTTTTTTAACTAAAAATTTAACTATTGAATTTTTGCTTGATAATTTATCTTCTTTCGTTAAAAATTCATGTATTTTGTTGAAAAATCATCTTGTCGTTAGAAAATTACTCTTTTTGGTTTGAAAATTCGACTGATTGTTTAAAAATCCATTAATCTTATTGAAAATGCAGTATTTTTACTTGAAAATTAATTTTTAAGTGAAAATTTAACTATTCCATTTTTGGTTGAATACTGATTTTTTTCAGTTCAATATTTAACTATTTGGTTGAAAATTAACCTTACTTATTTAAGAATGTAACTATTTGTTCGAGAATTCATGTATTTTGTTGAAAAATCTTATTTTTGGGTAGAATTTATCGATGGTGATAATATAATTACGAACATCTTGTAACATAATTTGTTATTATAATAAACTCGCGAAACTGTATACATATTCCTAGTCGATTGTTTTTAAAAAATGTGAAGTATTTGAATGGGTCCGTAATAAGAAAAAATATACCTAGAAAAAACTTAAGATGGACTATTTTCTTAAAAATTCATATTTTCGGGTTGAAAAATAAACTTTTTTTTAATTCGTCTTTTTGACTTGAAAATTCAACCTTTTTTATTAAATTTTTTTTTCATTGATGTCTGAAAAATCTTTCTTGGTCGAGAATTCAACTTTTTTCGAGAAAATTCGTCTTTTTGGTTTAAAATTCTTATCGGGATTAAAACCAAACTATTTTGGTAGAAATTTCAACTGTTTGGTTAAAAATGAACTTTTTTGTTGAAAATTCAGATTTTTGGGTTGAAAGATTCAACAGTTTTGTAGAAAATTCAGATTTTGACTTGAAAATTCATCTCTTTTCGTAGAAACTGCATATTTTCTGATTACGAATCTAATTATCTGGTAGAAAATTCAACTGGGTTGTTAAAATTTGTCTTTTTGGATAGAAAATTCGTCCTTTTGTATTGAAAATTCATCTTTTGGTAGAAACGTCTTTTTTTCGTTGAAAGATAGTCTTCCTTAGTCCAAACAATGATATTGTTAAAAATTCAACTTTTTTCTAATAAGTTTGTCTTTTGGCTTGGAAACTCAACTATTTGGTTGAAGGTTAACTTTTTTGTTGAAAATGTATATTGTCGGATTGAAAAAGTCGACTGTGTTATAGGAGATTTGTTTTTTGGCTTCAAAACTCAAGAATTTAGTTGAAATTTTTTTCGATCGTGACTAAAAAATCTTTCCTTGTAGAAAATTCGTCTTTTTTGGTTGAATTCAAATGTTTTTGATTTAAATTAGAAGCTTTTCAGATTGAAATATCAATTATTACATTTTTTGGTTGAAGACTGATCATTTTAGTTAAAAATTTATCTCTTTGCTTGAAAATTGAACTATTTGGTTGAAGATTCGTGTTTTTTTGGTTGAGCATTAATTTTTTGAACTGAAAATTGAACTATTTGGTTTTTGGTTGAAAGTTCACATGGTTCATGTAAAATTTCACCTACTTGGTTAAATATTCATGTATTTTGTTGAAAATTCATCTTTTTCGGTAGAAAATTACTGTTCTTGGCTGAAAATTTATCTTTTTAATTGAAAATTCAACTATTTTGTGGTCACGCAATATTTTTACTTGAAATTTAAAAGATTTAAATATTATTTAAAAGAGTTTATTCCTCCATTTTCGCGAAAAAATCTCATTATTTCCTCTGCTTTTAGAGCATTCTGGTTTGTGAAGCCTGTTATCGATGCAGTTCGAAAAAATGGGGGCTTGACATACAAAAGATGTGAAGTTCAAAATTCGAAACATTTTAGGCCCTGATTTACACTTGTTTATGACTATGATAAAATAAATTTAAAATTATTTTGCAATGTCTTTTAGATCTGGAAGAGGTACGTGAAATTTAAAAGAGCATATCACTTATCTGTTACGCAACTTTATCAAGGACTCGCAGCTGAAGAACAGCGAAAAATGGGAGAAAGGGTGGCGTTTTATAACGCATCTTTGACATCTTTAAATGAAGTGCGTACACTATACACAAGCGCCAAAGGTATAAAGGGAATAACGGGTGCTGCAGATGAAAAAGAAGCTATCGAAGATGCACTTACATTCACGAATGACGTAATCGAAGGTAAAAGAAAAGCTGCAAAAAACGAGAACGAGTTTATTTACCATGAGGAAGTACCGGAAAAAGATGTTCTCCCTACTGTCAAGGGTGCTTCTTTGGTTAAGGGAATTTCCTTCAATGTGAACGACCCCGAGGTCTCCGGTACAGATATATTCGCTAGGTGAGTAATCAGGGTGTCTAATCACCTGGAAAACCTGGAATTGTCAGGGATTTTTTCTATGTCTGGAAAAACTTAGAAATATCAAGAAATTTTTTCGATAACGTGCCAGTTTTTTAAAAATTTTGATATAAAATTAAATAACAATGTTTTTTTTTTCATTTCGAAAGCACTTTGTATTACCAAATTGAACTATTTTGTTGAATATTTGTTTCTTTTCGATGGGAAATTATTTTTTTTTATCTGAAAATTCATCTTTTTCCTTGAAAATTCAACAGTTTGGTTGCAATTTTTATTCTTGCTTGATTGGAAAATCTGTCTTATTTAAAAATTCAACCCTTGGTGAAAATTCTAATTTTGTTGTTAAATTCAAAAGTTTTTGGTTGAAAATTAAAATCATTTTTCGTTGAAATTCGAAATACTTTGTTTTAATTCACTCTTGGTAAAAATTAATTTTTTTGTTGAAGATTCATCATTTTAATTGAAAATTCATCTCTTTGGTTGAAAATTTAACTATTTTGTTATCAATTCGTTTCTTTTTGGGTTGAAAATTAATTTTTTTACTGATAATTGAACTAATCCAGTTGAATATTCCAAAATTTTAGTTGGAAATTCATCTCTTTGGCTGAAAATTCAACTACTTCAGTTAAAGATTCATAATTTTAGTTGAAAACTAATATTTTTTGTTCACAATTAAACTATTCCAGGTAAATATTCATCATTTCAGTTGAAATTTATCTCTTTAGTTTAAAATTCAACTAAATATTCCAGTAGAAGATTCATTATTTTGTTTGCAAATTCAACTATTTTTTTAAAAATAATTTTTGTATTGAAAATTTGTTTTGTAAACTAAGAATGTAACTATTCCAATTGAATATTCCATAATTTGAGTTGAAAATTAATCTCTTTGGATGAATATTAATTTTTTAATGGAAAATTTAACAATTCAATTTTTGTTTGACAATTTATCTTTTTTATTTGAAAATTCATGTATTTTGTTGAAAATTCGTCTTTTTTGTAGAAATTAATCTTCTTGGTTGAAAATTCATCCTTTTGGTTGGAAATTCAACTATTCCAGTTAAAGATCCATCATTTTAGTTGACAAATTATCTTTTAAGTTTAAAATTCAAATGCTCCAGTTGAAGATTCATCATTATAGTTGAATGTTTACCCCTTTTCCTGAAAATTGAACTATTTTCTTTAAAAATCGTTTTTTTGGTTTAACTGAAAATTTTGAACTTTTTTTTTCAGCTGAAAATTTAAGATTCTATTTTTGGTTAAAATTCATCTTTGTGGTTGAAAATTGTGTTGTTGGTAGAAAATATCTTTTTGGTTAAAAATTGTGTTCTTGGTAGAAAATTTATCTTTTTGGTTGAAAATTCAGGTATTCTAGTTAAAGATTCAGCACTTTAATTGAAAATTCATCTTTTTGGTTTAAAACTCGATGACTCTAGTTGATGATTCATCATTTTAGTTTGAAAATCATCACTTTGATTAAAAATTTGACTATCCTGTTAAAAATTAATTTTTTTACTTGAAATGGTCAGAATTTCAAGCGTTTTAAATTGAATTTAATACAGTACTCACATTAATTTCACTTAAAAGAATATATTTTCGTGAAAAATCTCCTTATTTCCAGTTTTTACCTGGTTTTCCACTTACATGGAAAATATTTTTCATTCCAAATATTAATAGGTTAAATATGCACTGTATTTTGGGTATATGATTGTCAAATACTGATTTGTTTTAATTATTATTCAAATTCATGGACTTTAGGAACAAATTCGAAAATGATCATGTTTTTAGTATTTCTGATTTTTCTAATTATTCAGTGGTGATAATATATTTAAGAATATTTTGTAATATAATTTGCTGAAGCTTTCTAAATTAATCATTAATTAAATCCCTAGAAACTTCTACAATTAAGTAATTACTTATTCTTCAATATAGTTACTTCCACAAATGAAAAAATAGTTATTTAATTTTACTTGGAGAAACCTGGAATTGTCAGGGAATCTTTCCCCAGGATTTGACTAAACACCCGGACAATGTTGAATTTTTTCTGTTTGATAATCAATTTTTCTGAAATTAATATTACTTTTCTTGCAATAATTATTATAAAACCACATCCAATTTCAGGCTAGTTCCAATGAAAGTGCACGAGGCGAATTCACTGTACTCGGAAGAAAAAGCAAAGGTACTTCGTTCCGTTGGTACGAAAATCGAAGAGCGTGATCAGATATTAAATACTTATCTAGTGTCGTTAAAACTCGAAAATCTGAGCTTATGGGATCCAGATGCAGTAAATTCAGAATCTGAAGTTTTACCACTTCCTGAAGAATTGGCCGAAAGATGTGCTGCTATAAATGCGAAACCCAACGCAATTCAAGAACAAGTAGACACGATGACAAAATTGTCGGATACTTACCATAATGTGGAGGCCATGCTCAAAGAAATCGATGCGATTTTGTCAGAAGAGCAGCAGAGGTGCGTTTATTATTTTAAATATTATTATTTATATTACAGGCTTTGCAGTTCTAAACATTTTCACTTTTTTGATACTTTTTCAAGCAAGGCTAATTTTTTGCTTCTTCTTTCAATGAATTTTTACATACATAGAAAAACCTGGAAATGTCAGGGAATTTTGTTGAAAGACTGGGTATTTTTTTTAAATTGCAATATACAAATGAATAACAATGATTTTTCATTTGTAAAAATAGCTCTATATTACTACATTTAACTAGTTTTTTGAAAATTAATTTTGATTTGAAATTAGTTTTATAAACTGAAAATTCAACTATTCTATTTTTGGTTGAAAATTGACCGTTTTTAGTTGATAATTCAAGCATCTAGTTAAAAATTCATGTATTTTATTGAGAATTCATTCTTTTTGGTGGAAAATTAATCTTCTTGCTTGAAAATCCATATTTTTTCTTGAAAATTCAACTGTTTTATTTTCATTTCTTTCTCTCTTGAGTAAACAATCTTTTTTAGTTAAGAAATAAACTCATGTTGAAAAGTCTTTTTTTTTGGCTGAATTCAACTGTTTTTGATTAAAAATTATAATCTTTTTTGGTTGAAATATCAACTACTAAATGTTCCGTTCAGATTTTTTTTTAAATGAAAATCTAATTACTCAGTTGAAAGTTAAACTCTTTTGTTAAAAATTAATTTGTTATGAAGATTCATCGTTCTAATTGAAAATTCATTTCTTTGATCAAAAAATTAGTTTTTTTCTTGTTGAAAGTTCGCTTCTTTTTTTGTTGAAAATTAATTTTTTCAACTGAAAATGTAACTATTCCAGATGAATATTCCATCATTTTACTTAAAAATTCATTTCTGCTTGAACATTAATTTTTTTAACTAAAAATTTGACTATTCCATTTTTGGTTGAAAATGATCTCTTTTACTTGAAAATCCATCTTTTTGAGAGAAATTAATCTTTTTGATTGAAAATTAATCTTGTAGGTTGATTATTCAATTATTCCAGTAAAAGAATCATCATTTTAGTTGAAAATTCTTAACTTTGTTTGAAAATGTAACTATTTTTTTTGAACATTATTTTTGTATTTAAAATTAGTTTTGTAAACTGAAAATGTAACTATTCCAATTGAATATTCAGTTTAAAACTCATCTCTTTCAATGAACATTACTTTTTTCAACTGAAATTGTAACTATTCAATTTTTGTTTGATAATTTATCTTTTTTATTTGAAAATTTATATATTTTGTTGAAAATTCGTCTTTTTTTAGAAACTAATCTTCTTGGTTGAAAATTCAACGACTCCAGTTAAAGATTCATCATTTATTTAAAAATGTATCTTTTTAGTTTAAAACTCAACTATTCCAGTTGAAGATTCACCATTTAAATTGAAAATTCATTACTTTGTTTGAAAATTAATTTTTTTCCCTTCTGGAAATTTAACTATTCCATTTTTTGTTGAAAATTGATCCTTTTCAGTCCAAAATTTAACTATTTAGTTGAAAAATTATCTTTTTTAATTGAAAATTCGACTATTTCGTTGAAAATTTATGTATTATGTTGAAAATCGTATTTTTTGTAGAAAATTAATCTTTTTGTTTGAAAATCAATCTTCTTGTTTGAAAATGAATTTTCTTGTTTGAAAAATCATTTTTGGTTGAAAATTCATCTATACGAGTTGAAGATCCATTATTTTATTTTAAAATTCATCACTCTGATTATAATTTTTTGTTGTGAAACATTAATTTTTTTAACTGTAATTTTAACTATGCCAGTTTTGGTTAAAAACTGATCTTTTTTAGTTCAAAATTCAACTATTCAGTTGAAAATTTATCTTTTTTAGTTAAAAATGCAACTTTTTGATTGAGATTTCATGTATTTTGTTGAAAAATAATTTTCTTTTGTAGAAAATAAATCTTTTTGTTTTAAAATTCAACTATTTGGTTAAAAATTCATCTATCTTGTTGAAAGTAAAATATTTTTACATGAGAAGTTAGGGATTTGAAGCGGTTTAGATTAAATTTAACATTGTCCCCACAATAATTTCAGCTAAATATGCACTGGATTGTAAATATAAGAAGATAAAATAAAAATTTATTTGAATTATCATTAAAATCCATGGTCTTTAGAGGAAAATTCAAGAAATGATTACATTATTTTTTATTATATATATTTATTAGCATTATTCAATTATTTAATTCATCTATGGTGCTAATGTATTTAAGAATATCTTGTAATTTTGTCAAAGCTTTCTAAATTAAACATATTCCGTGTCGATTGTTTTATAAAATGCAAAATATGTGAATGGCTTCTTACTATGAAACTGAGAAACCTGGAAAAACTCTCGAATTGGCCGGGAATTTTTTCCATGATTTTAGTAGACACGATTGATCAAAAAAATTGATCGTACTAACAAAACTGTGTGTGTTTTTAAATTAAAAATTAAAAAAATGCTGGAAATACTTTCCATTTTTAAATAAAAAATTCTAAATTATTATGATGACAATCTAAATACCTTAAACTTGCGCGGTAGCAAAATGTGCTTTAAAAAATTCTTATTTCCATAGCATTTGATGCTTTTCTACTGGTAAAAAGGCATTTTAAAAATTTGATAAGTTTGGGTAATCATAAATGCAGTCTTGAGGGGAGTTATTTACTTTTTTTATTTTTAAGGATACTTTTTTCTACAGAAAGATACTTTTTTTTAGTTCTATAAAACACTTCGAAGCCAGATATTATTTCGAAAATGTCCGACTATTTTAAGAATAAAGTGCGATTATTTGTTAAAATTATTATTTCTTGAACGGAAGTGATTATATCTGTGAATGGAATTCAAACATAAAAAATTATTCCATAGGGAAAAGCAGTACCAGGAAACAATGGGCAAACGACCACCATCAATAGTTGCTACCGATTTGACAAGGGAGGCAAAAAAGTACGAGGAAGCTCACGCTAAAGCATCCGAAAGCAATCAGGCGCTTCATAGAGCAATGAACTTGCACTTGAATAATTTGAGGATACTTTCTCAACCACTGTCAAGTTTAATGGCGCATATTCCATCCCCTAAGGCAAACTTATCAGGTATATTTCATTCTACTAAGCCATAATTTCCTCCTGAAATTGGGAAGGGAACTTCCATTATGTAAGGATGATTTTTGAAATTGCAGGGCCTCTCCGCTCTATTGTAAGGATTCGTTAGATTTTTATGATCGCTCCCCTTTTTCGCGTAAGATTTTATATTTTTTACTCAATATATCACAAACATATAAACTATTTTCACTGTAAATGAGGTTTCAAGGAATTTCAAAAGATTTGAAGGATTTCCAGTGATTCGAAAGTATCCCAACAGATTTCAAGGGATTTTAAGGTATTTCAAAGTACTACGAAGTATTTCAAAGAACTAGAAAATTGTTACGGAATTTAACGAGATTTCCAAAGCTTTTTAGGAATTTCATGAGATCTCAAAGAGTTTCAAAAGATTTCAAGGAATTAGGAAAGTTTTAGGGTATTTTAAACGATTCTAAAGATTACAAGAGATTTCACAAATTTCAAATGATTTAAAAAATTTTCTATTACCTAGTACAATTTCAAATTTCGAAATATTTCAAAATAAGTCACTGGATTTCAATAGATGTTCAAGGATTTCATGTGATACCAAAATATTTTACGAATTTTAAAGGATATCATTAGATTTTAATGTTATTTCCAAGATTTGAAGGGATTTAAAGAGACTTCATAAGATTTTAAAAGACTTCAAAGATTTTAAGAGATTTTAACATATTTTAATAGATTTAAAGGGGTTTCTATAATTCCACGTGATTTCAAAGGATTTTAAGAGATTCCAAAAGATTCCGAAGTATGTAAATCCACGAAAGTTGGAGAATTTCGCAAGATTTAAAAAAATTTAACGAAATTTCAAAAGATTTTCGAATATTATAAATGATTTTAAGCGATTCCGAGGAATTTGAATGGCTCTTAAAAGATTTTAATGGATTTTGATATATTGTAAGGGATTTCAAGAGATTCGAAAAAGTTCCCATGGTTTTTAATGATATAAATGAATTGTAAAGGAATTCCAAGGATTTTAAGGGATTTTCATGGATTTTAAAGATTATATGGGATTTTGAAGAATTCAAGTGATTTCAAGCATTTTCAGTTTTAAAGGATTTAAAGCGATTTTAAGAGATTTCAAAATAAGTAAGGGGATTACAATGAATTTTAAACGGTTTCATGTGATACTGAAAAGTTTTCACGAATTTTGAAGGATATCAGGGGATTTTAATGGAATTTCCAAGATTCGAAGGGATTTAAAGAGATTTCATAAGGTTCCAAAGTATAGCCACGGATTTTCAAGGATATCAAAAGATTTAACGGAATTTTAAAGGATTTCCAAATGTTATAAATGATTTAAAGAGATTTTAAGAAATTTTAATGGCTTTTAACAGATTTGATTGGATTTTAATATATTGTAAGAGATTTCAAAAAATTTGGAAAGATTCCTACGGAATTTGAAGATTTCAATGAATTGTAAAGGGATTTCAAAGATTTCAAGGGATCTCGTAAGATTTCGTAATATTTCACGTAAAATCAAAGATTTTAATTGATTTTTAGAAATTTTAAGGAATTTTCACGGATCTTAAAGCATTCTAAATTATTATTATTGGATTTTGAAGATTTCAAGTGATTTGAAGGATTTCCAGTATTTAAAGGTTTCAAAGGGATTTTCCAAGATTTAAAAATAATTAACGGAATTTCAAAAGATTTTTAAGGATTTTATGTGATGCCGAAATAATTTCACGAATTTTTAAGGATGTCAGGGAATTTTAATGGAATTTCCAAGATTTGAAATGATTTAAAGACATTTTATAAGATTCCAAAGTATGTCCACGGATTTTAGAGAATTTCAAAATATTTAACGGATTTTCAAAAAGTTTCCGAATAATACTTGAGGAATTTCGAGGAATTTTAATTGCTTTTAAAGATTTTATTGGATTTTAATATGCATGGTAGGAGGTTTCAAAAGATTCGGGAATATTCCCACGGATTCCAAAGATTTCAATTAATTGTACAGGGATTTCTAATATTTCAAGGCATTTCGTAAGATTTTGAAATATTTCACGGAAAATCAAGGATTTTAATTGATTTTGCTTCCTCATAGAGGAAGCTTTGTAATGGTGACATTTTTCAAAATTTTTAAATTCATTTAATTAAACCCTCCCTAATTTAAAAATGTCTAATACAATGTTCTAAGCAATTGTCCGGATGTGTGTGTGTGTGTGTGTGGATGTGTGGATGTCACGCTTTTTTGTGAACACGATAACTAGAAAACGGTTGCAGATAAATTTATAAAATTTGGAGAGCTTATTTTCCTCACTAATATCTTGAAACTAACTGAAGGATTTCTAAAAATATTTATTGCATTTTTTTCTAACACTCAATAATATTTTAAAAATCGGTTTTTTATAGTAAAACTTTTTTCATTCGCATAATTCAAAGTTGATGCAAAAATATAAAAGATTTCCTGGTTTGGGACGAATCGATTGACCTATAATATTAATACATTTTATTGAAGAGTAGGGAAGTTATGGTAATTTATATATTTTGAAAATCGGTTTTTTATAGTAAAACTTTTTT
>CAKNXH010001375.1:21726-39655 GCA_932178445.1 Andricus quercusramuli
AATTTCAAAGGATTTTAGGAAATTTCAAGTAATTTTGAGGGAACCTTATGGAGTAAATAAAATAAAATGAAATTTTAAGGGACTTTTAGGGATTTCAAGGGATTTCTACAGATATCATGGGATCTTATGGGGTCCTGGAGGATTTCAAAGATTTAAATATTTTTAAATGAATTTTTTAAAGTATTCAAAATTTTAAGTAGTACATGATTTCACCAGATTTAATGGAACATTTTCAAGGATTATAAAGAATATAGTGTATTTTAAAAAATTCGAAGATTTCAAGGATTTTTCCGTTATTTTTATTTGAAAATTCAAGCATATGGTTGAAAATTCGTCTTTTTTGGATGATTCAAACTGTTTTTTTTTTATTAAAACTTATTAACTTTTTTGGTTGAAATATCAACTATTATATTTTTTGTTGAGAATTCATTTTTTTGTTGAAAATTCATCATTTTAGTTGAAAATTAATTTCTTCGATTGAAAATTTACCTATTCTGTTGATAATTTATCTTAAATGTTGAAAATTCAACTACTTGGCTTAATTTTTTTTTCTTTACTTTAAAATCTTTTTTGGTGAAAACATCAAGTATTTTGTTAAAAATTCTACTTTTCTGGATGAATCCAACTGTTTTTGATTAAAAAGTACAATCTTTTTTAGTTGAAATATCACCTATTAGATACATTTTTTGTTGAGGATTCATATTTTGTTTATGGTTGAAAATTCGTCTTTTTGGATGAATTCAACTGTTTTTTTACTACAAATTATCAAATTTTTTGGTTAAAATATCAACTATTACATTTTTCGATGAGAATTAATCTTTTTTGATTGAAAATTCATCATTTTAGTTGATAATTAATTTATTTGCTTTAAAATGTACCTATTTTTTTGATAATTCATCTTATTGGCTTAATTTTTTTTCTTTCTGAACTGTAAAATCTTTTTTGGTTAAAAAATTAACTATTTTGTTTAAATTTCGTTTTTTTCTTAATGTATTCAACTGTTTTTGATTGAAAATTACAATCATTGTTCATTGAAATATCAACTATCAAATACATTTTTCGTTAAGGATTCATTATTTTTGTTATGGTTGAAAATTCGTCTCTCCTGATTGAAATATCAACTATTACATTTTTTGTTGAGAATTTATCTTTTTTTGGTTAAAAATATATCATTTTAGTTGAAAACTAATGTCTTTGGTTCAAAAGTAGTTTTTTTTTATTGCAAATTTTTCTATATTGTTTAAAAAATCGACTATTTGGTTGAAAATTCATCTTTTTTGTTTGAAAATTTAACTATTTGGTTAAAAATTCAACTATTTAAAAAAAATGATTGTGTAAAATTTAATAATTTTGTGGAAATTACAATGATTTTGTATAAAAGTCGTCGTTTTTGGTCAAGAATTGAATTGCTTTCTTGAAAATTCTTCTTTTTGGATAGAAAATTCATCCTTCCAGGTTGCAAATTAATCTATCTTGTTTCAAAATTCAACTGTCTTCCAAAAAATTTGTCTTTTCGTTTAGAAGATTGAACTATTTGGTTAAAAATCCAACGGGTTTCTTGTTGAAAATTTGACAATTTAGTTGAAAATTCATCGTTTTACGTTGAAACCTCAACTATTTCGTTGAAAATTTAACTCTTTTGGTCGATAATCAATGCTTTTTCGTTGAAAATTCAACGATTTCGTTCAAAATGAATTATATTTAAACCTGAAATCTTAATTGTCTCATTTTAAATTCAGTATGGCGCCTATGCATGAAATTTATATAAAATAATTTATTGCCCTATTTTTGTGAAAAATTACCTTATTTCCCCTTAACTTAAAGTGCTTAAAATAAATTTCGAAAGAAACATTCTCTTGCAATAACATTATTGATCTCCTATGTTTAAGGCTGTTTGTATACCTGAAAACAAAAAGAGAACTTTGTAATTGGGATTTCTTAGCTACCCTGAATTATCTAGACAAATATTTTACTCTGATTTACAAGTATGTTTTTAATTTACAGGAACGTGAAGAGAAGAAACAGTCTGCCAATATTGCAATCTCGAATTTCGCTGCAAACAGATCTGCAAGTTGTATTCCCTATGACTTAAGCAGGGTGGAATTAACTTCCGTCGAGAGGCCTTCTTATATTAACGCTTCATACGTAAGAGATGTAACTCAATGGACTCCAGCAGCATTTATTATCACGCAAGCCCCTAAGGCTGATGCATTCCAATTATTTTGGACCATGGTGTGGGAGCAAGAGAGCGAGGTTATTGCTTGCTTAGCAACTGATTTGCAGGTACTTGAAACTTGTATTTACTTTACTTTTAAATTATTTTTGTAAAGCTCTTCGCCTGGGATGATTGCTAGAGAGATTGATTAGCATTATCAGTTCATCAGATCATCAGTTTCAAAATTCTTTACTGTCTAAATTTCTTACAGTTGAGTGGTGATATCTATTGGCCATCAAGTGAAGATAAGAGTTTGGTATTGGGTGACTTTACACTGAAGTTGCAGAGTAAAATTAACCATGCATCTTACATTCAGAGAATAATTTCTCTGTCACGTTCTGGGCACAAGGAAAGGATTGTTGTACACATGCAATTCCTCGTCTGGCCATCAAAGTAAGTGTTTATGGTTTTCTTCTTCCTTTTTTTCTTCGTCTTCGGGTTTGAACTTTTATTCAGAAAACTGTGTCTCAAGTTTCTATGTTCTTTAACAGCTATGTTGCAAAAACTGCTGCGATTTTGAAAAAGTAAGTCAAAATTCGTAAGATTCTGTTGGTAACACTGCTGCTGCCTTATGCTATCGTTGCTAAAATTCTTGCGGTGGAAATAGACTCAGAGACTTCATACTTTTTCCCCTATTTCCCTCTTTTTCCCTTTTTTAACGCATTTCTCTTTTCTTTCCCCTGTGCTCAAGCAACATCCCCTATTTTCTCGTTTTTTCGCTTAAATGCAAACTGGATTAATAGAACCCAATAAGAAAATCTAACTATTTTTCGTTGAAAATTTAATTCATTTTATTTGAAAAGTCTACTATTATGTTTTTGGTTGAGAATTCATCTTTTTGGTTAAAAGTTTGTTTATTTCATCGAAAACTCAACAATTCTGTTAAAAAGCCTTCCTTTTTGTTGAAAATTCGCATTTTTGGTTTGAAAATGCCACAATTTTATTGCATTTTTTGTCTTTCTTCACTGAAAAGTCTTTTTTTTTTACTAAAAAGTCTATCTTACTTGCAAATTTGGCTTTTGGTGTTAAATTTTTTCTTTTGGTTAAAAATGCGACTGTTTTGTTGGAAAATAATCTGTTTTGGTTGACGGTTCAACTATTTTGTTGAAAATTTGTCTTCTTTGGTTTAATTCAACTGTTTCTGATCTCAATTTGTAATTTTTCTTGGTAAAAATATCAGCTATTATATTTTTGATTAGAATTCCTCTTTTTGAAAGTTGAACAAATGTGTTAAAAATGGATTCTTTTTGGTTAAAGAATCATCTCTTTGGTTGGAAATTCCTGGTTTTTAGTCTAAAATGAATTTTTTTAAATTGAAGATACAACTATTCCATATTTGGTTGAAAATTGACTTTTTTGTAGAAAATTCATATTTTCGGGTTAATAATGTAATTGTTCTGTATAAATTGGTATTTTTTCTTGAAATTTAAACTGTTTGGTTAAAAATTTACTTTTTTCTAGAATATTCATATTTTGGGATTGAAGGTTCAACTGTATTATAGAAAATTCGTCTTTTTGATTTGAAAGTTCAACTATTTGGTTGAAAATTCATGTATTTTGTTAGAAAATTCGTCTTTTTTTGGTAGATCAATTTTTTTGTTAAAAATTCAACTTTTTGGTTGAAAATTAATCTGTTTCAGTTGAGGATTTAGGTATTTTGTTAAAAATTGAAATCTTTTTTGGTTAAAATATCAACTAATGAAATTTTCATTCAGAATTCTCCTTCATTGGTTAAAAATTGAACTAGCTGGTTAGAATTTGAACTACTTTGTTAAAAGTTCATTTTTCTGGTTGAAGATACCTCTCTGGTTAAAAATTCTTTTTTTATTTAAAAATTAATTTTTTGAAGTGAAGATTCAACTTTTCCATTTCTGGTTGAAAATTGATCTTTTTTAGTTGAAAATTTAATTTCCTGGTTGAAAATGCATGTATTTTGTTGAAAATTAGTATTTTTTGTATAGAAAATTATTCTTCTTATTTGAAAATTCATATTTTTGTGGTTAAAAATTCAACTATTTGGTTGAAAATTGACTTTTTTGTTGAAAATTCACATTTTCGAGTTAATAATGTAACTGTTCTGTATAGAATTGGTCTTTTTTTTTTTGAAATTTAAACTGTTTGGTTAAAAATTTACTTTTTTCTAGAATATTCATATATTGGGATTGAAGGTTCAACTGTATTGTAGAAAATTCGTGTTTTTAGGTTGAAAATGCATCTTTTTTGCTAGACAATTAATCTTTTTCAATTGAAAATTCAACTATGTGGTTGAAAAGACCCTTGTTTGTTGAAAATGCATATTTTCAGGTTAGAAATTCAACTGTTTTGTAGAAAATTCTTCTTTTTGGCTTGAAATTTGAACAGTTGGGTGGAAATTTCCACTATTTGGTTACAAAAAGAACATTTAGTTCAAAATTCAATTGCTTTGTAGAAAAATCGTCTTTTTGGCTTGAAAATTGGACAATTTTATAGAACTTTATTGTTGAAATTCATCTTTTTGGGTTGAATATTCATTTCTTTTGCCAGACATTTACTCTCTTTTAGTTGAAAATTCAACTGTTTGTTCAAAATTAACTTTTTTGTTAAAAATTCATATTTATGGTTTGAAAATTAAACTGCTTTATTGAAAATTCCTATTTATTGTTTCAACATCCTTCTTTTTAGTTTTAAAATTAAACTATTTGATTGTAAATTAACTTTTTGATTTCAAATTAATTTTTTTTTTTCAAAATTCATCTTTTCGGGATTAAAAGTCCCATTTTTTTTTTAATCTATTTTTTAGCTTTGAAACTCAATTCTTTTGTTAAATTCATATTTTTGGGTTGAAAATGCATTTCTTGTAATAGGAAATTCATCTTTTTGGGTTAAAAATTTTATTATTTGGTTAAAAGTAACCTGTTTTGTTGAAAAATCATATGTTCGCGTTAAAAAATCAACTGTTTTGTAGAAAATTGTTTGGTAAAAAAATAACTTTTTGTTGCAATTTCAACTGTTTTGTAGAAAATTCGTCTTTTTGGATTGAAAATTGAATAAATTGAATAAAAACTTTCAATAAAAAAAATTAATTAAAAAAAAAAAATTAATTAAAAATTACCTATTTTGGTCAAAATTATGTTTTTGTTGAAAATGCATATTTTGGGATTAAAAACTCAACTGTTTTCTTGAAAATTCGTCTTTTTGGTTTGAACATTCATCTTTGTAGTTTGAAAGTTTAACTATTTGGTTAAAAATTCTACTTTTTGGTTGAAAATTGGTCTCTTTTGTTTAAAAGTGCAACTATTTCGTTGTAAATGCAACTGTATGATTGAAAATTCATCTTTTCAGCTTTAAAAGTCCATTTTTTTTTTAATTCGATTTTTCAACGTGAAAACTCAACTCTTTTGTAGAAAAGTCATCTTTTTGAGTTGAAAATGCAACTACTTTGTTGAAAATGCAACATAATTTCAACTTGAAATCTTGGGAATATAATACCCACATGAACTTTATGGATAAAATGTATTCCCCTAATTTTGTGAACAATAAGCCTTATTTGCCCTGTTTTGAAGTCTGGCTCATTAAAACCACATAGACGTTTAAATGAGTAAAAAATACATGAATAAAAGTTCTAAAGATAAAAAGAAATTAATATTGAAGTCTTTCATCTTGATACTAATAAATAAAAATATTTTACAGTAGTTTTCCAAGTAGTCCTGGTCCACTGCTCGCCTTTGCTACTGATGTTATGTCAGAACAAGCATTGAGACATTGTTCCCCAAAGCCGATAATTGTTCATTGTCTCAACGGTGGACCTCTCAGTGGATTATTTTTGATCGCAACTGCTGCAGTGTGTCATGTTCGAGCAGGTCACGGGATTGTTGATGTACCTTTGGTATTTTCAAGTCTTGTAAAGTTTCGTAAAGGTCTGGTTGACAAGGATTCACTGCAGTTTGGTTACCGCATGGTTCTTTATCAGGCTCAAGACACTCTAATGAAAAGTACGTAGAGATTTTTTATTATTTATATCTATTACAGGGTGTCTACTTAGCTGGAAAACCTGGAAACCTTGGAATTGTCAGGGAATTTTTATATAACTGAAAAACCCTGGAACTTTCAGGGATTTTTTTTGCAGACAGGGAATTTCGTCGAGAGCGTGCTTAAATTTTTTCAACTGTAATATAACATTAAGTAACAATGGTTTTTAAATTTTAGAAGTAGCTTTATATTACTTGATTTAACTATTTTGTTGAAAGTTCATTTTTTTGGGATTGGAAATTATTTTTTTAAACTGAAAATTAAATTATTATATTCTTGGTCGAAAATTTATGTAGTTTGTTGAAAATTAGTAATTGGTATATATAATAATCTTCTTGGTTGGAAAATTCATGTTTTTACTTAAAAATTCAACAGTTTGGTTGACAATTTTGTTCTCTCTTGACTGAAAAGTTTTTCTTAGTTGAAAATTCACCTTTTCTGATTAAATTCAATTGTTTTTTATTCTTAATTAAAATCTTTTTTGGATGAAATATAAACTATTTGGTTGAAAATTGAACTAATTCGTTGAAAATTCGTCATTATGGTATAAAATTCATCTATTTGGTGAAAACTTCAACTATTTGGTTAAAAATTAACTTTTCCATTGAAAAATCATATTTGCGAGTTAAAAAATAAATTATTTTGCATAAAATTCGTCTCTTTTGGTAAAAATTGAATCTTTTTGTTAAATATTTGGTTGGTTAAAAATAATCGTTTTTGGTTGAGGATTCAACTAGTTCATTGAAAATTTTTCTCTTCGGCTGAAAATTGATCTTTTTCAGTAGAAAAATCATGTTTTTGTTGAAAATTCGCTTTTTTTGTAAAAATGTATTTTTCTTGGTTGAAAATTCATGTTTTGATTGCAAATTTATCTTTTTGATTCAATTTTTAACTATTTTATTGCAAATTCTTTTTTTTTTAAAGTTGATCTCTTTGGATGAAAGTTTAACTGATTTGTAGAAAATGTATTTATTCTGTTAAAAATTCATATTTTATGGTAGAAAATTTAACTTCTTGGTTAAGAATTCATATTTTTTGTTGAAAATTAAACTATTTCAGTTAAAGATTTATCATTTTTGTTGAAATTTCGCCTTCTTATGGTAGAGATTTATTCTTCTCGGGTCAAAAACTCATGTTTTAGTTGAAAATTCATCTCTTTTGATCAAAATTTAACTATTTTCTTGAAAATTCTTTTTTTTTTAATTGATCTCTCTGGTAAATAATTCAACTATTTTCTTGAAAATTCAAGTATGTTGTTAAAAATTTGTATTTTATGGTAAAAAATTAATATTCTTGGTTGATAATTCATCTTTTTGGATGGAAATTAAAATATTCCAGTTAAAGATTCATCATCTTAGTTGAAAATTCATCACTCTGAAAATTGATCTATTTTGTTGAAAATTCGTTTTCTTTGTGTGTTGAAAATTAATTTTTTTTTACTGAAAATTTATCTATTCTCTTCTTGGTTGGAAATTTATTTAGTTTTTTCAGTAATTTATAGAATATTAATGTTCTTGGTTGAGAATTATTTTTTCCTGTACATTCAACTATTAAGAGAAATATATGTATCATTTTAATTGGAAATTCAGTTTTTTGTTTCAAAATTAAACTATTCTAGTTGAAAATTTATCACGTTGTTTCAAAGATTTAATATTTGGTTTTGAAAAATAGTTTTTTTTTGGTAAAGATTCATAATTTTTATAAAAAATTCATCTCTTTGGTGGAAAATTTAAATATTTTGTTGAAAATTCGTGTTTTTCTGGTTGAACATTAATTTTATGAACTGAAAATTGAATTACTTAATTTTTTGTTGAAATTTTATCCTTTATAGTTGAAAATTCCTGTTCTTTGTTGAAAAAATTTTTTTTTTCTTCTCTGCCTTTTTGTTAGAAAATTATTCTTCTTGGTTGAAAATTCATGTTTTAGTTGAAAATTTATGCTTTTGAGTGAAAGTTCCACTACTTGGTTGGAAGTTAACCTTTTTTTATTAGAAAATAATTTTTGTTGTTGTTGAAGATTCATCATCTTCATTGAAAATTTATCTATTGTTGGTTCAAAATTTAACTATTTTCTTGAAAATTCGTTTTTTTTAAATTAATTTTTTCAGCTGAAAATTTAAATATTCAATTTTTTAACTATTTGGTTGAAAATTGATCTTTTTTAGTTGAAAATTCAACTGTTTGTTTGAAATTGTAGGTATTTTGTTGGTAATTCTTTTTTTTTGTAGCAAATTCAACTATTTGGGTAAAAGTTCATCTATATTGTTGAATATGTAATATTTTTACTTGGAAATATAGGAAATTAAAGCATTTCAAGCGTACTCAAAAGAATATATCTTCCTATTTTCGTCAAAAATCTCCTTATTTCCTTATAATTTATTCGATGGTGATAAGATATTTAAGAATATCTTGTAATATAATTTGACAAAGCTTTCTAAGTTAAACATAATAATTAAATACCTAGAAACTTGTACCATTAAGAAATTACTGAGGCTTTGACAAAGTTACCTGGAAAAAACTTGAGACACCTGGAAAGAACCTGGAATTGTCAGGGAATTTTTCGCCAGGATTTGAGTAGACATCCTGTATGAGTTTGTTTCTTTAAACAATGCGATATTATTATATTAATTTGATTATTGATTACATAGGAGGAATTTTGTCATCAACGCGGCCGACTTTTGAAAGTTTCGAGGAAATGAAGAAAGGAAAGGCGATGAGAAAGACACAACATTGCCATCCATCAGATGATTTTCTTCACAATTTCGCAGCGGGTATGCAGCATACTATTGCTTCACAACAAGGTAAAGGATTGCTTCTCATATCTCTGTTAAGTCCTGACTGAACAAAATATATTGTTTTCCAAGGCAAAATATGAGACACCTATTTTTTGTTTTTTGACCAACAAATTTTTTCACGAACTTAGGGCTTCTTGTACACTTAGGTGCATTATGAAAAATTTAACGAAAATTTTCTTTAAAAAGTTATATCTTGGAACAGTTTGACATAATTTAATTTTATTTGCGGAAACTTATATAGAAATGTACTCTCTTTAAAATTCCTTAAAGAAATTTCAAAGTTTTTAAACATTATTAAAATGGCTTACATTTGTCACAAAAACTCAAAAGTGGATTGTCTCAAAAAGACCGCCTTTAATTTTATCGTTAATTATTTTTTAAATTCATAGTAATATCAGGGAAATATACTGTCGAAAAATACCGAAAATATAATTATCAGACTAGAAAATTTGCGAAATTTCTAATTACCGAAAAAAATAAAACTACCTAATATATTTAGTAGCGAAATTGAAATATTCCAAAAGTAAAAGTTAATGAAATTAGAAAACTATGCACGTATACCTGTAAAATAAATAAACGTCGTTAGTTTAGAATTTTGTAAAATTATTTAGTTTCCGAATTTACTAATTTTGGAAATTTGCATTGTAGGGATTTTGAACATTCGAGTTTTAAAATTTCGGGAAGTATTTAATTTTTGGAATTTCATCATTTCGTCAATTGGGCATTTTTGAATTTTTTAGTTTTTTTAACTTTTACTTTCGAAATACATATTTCAATTTAATTAATAAACATTTTCGGTGTTTTTTTTATTGATGTTTTTCGCAAATTATCTGTTTCGGTGTTTTTCAAAACTTCGAAAAATTCAGTTACAAACTTCGTAAAGTTCAGAATATTTCAAATAGTATGCATTTGCAGTTGAATACTTACTTTTGAATATTCCCTCATTTTAGTTGAAAATTCATGTTTTTGGTTGAAAATGAGTTTCTTAACTGAAAATTTAACTATTCAATTTTTTGGTTGAAAATTTATCTTATGTAGATAAAAATTCATGTATTTGGTTGAAAATCCGTCTTTTTGGGTATATTTAATCTTCTTGGTTGAAAATTCATTATTTTAGCTAAAGATTCATCATTACAATTAAAACTTAATCTCTTTAGTTGAAAATTTAAATACTTTGTAGGAAATTCGTTTTTTTAAAAAATTTTTTTTCAATCGTACATTTAACTATTTTAACCAGAAATTTAACTATTTTAATGAAAACATATTTGTCAAATGTAAATTTAACTAATCTGGTTAAATATTCCACTATTTTAGTTGAAAATTCATTTATTTAGTTGAAAATCAAATTTTTAACTGAAGAATTAACTATTAAATTTTCGATGGAAAATTTATCACTTTTCATTTCAGATATTCACATTTTTTGTTGAAAATTCGTCGTTTTTTGTTGAGAGTTAAATTTTTTTGATTGAAAATTAATTTTTTTTACTGAAAATTTAACTATTCAATTTTTGGATTAAAATGTATCTTTTTAGTTAAAAATTCACGTTTTTTGTTGAAAATTCATCTTTTCTGTTAGAAAATTAATCTTCTCGGTTCAAAATTCATCTTTTAGGTTGAAAATTCAACTATATTCTAATTGAAAATTCATCCTTTCAGTAGAAAATTAATCGTTTTGGTTGAAAATTCAACTATTCCAATTGGAGATTCATCATTTTGGTTGAAAATAGAACTATATAGTTGAAAATTATTATTTTTTGGTTAAAAATTGATTTTTTTTAACCCGACTGTTCCATTTTTATTGACAATTTATTTTCTTTACATAAAAATTCAATTATTTAGTTGAAAATACATTTTTTTTTGTTGAATCTTCATCTTTTTTTTATAGAAAATCAATCTTTTTCGTTGAAAGTTAAACTATTTGGTTAAAAATGTATCTATTTGATTGAAAATGCAATATGTTGACTTACACTGCCGGTCAAAAATTTAAGGACACCTCTTTTTTGATGACTGATTAAGTTATTTTAATTTTAATTATGTCAGAGCTAAAATTTTTTTTCTTTAAAGGGTTCAATGCTCTTAAAATTCTGTATAAAATGAGCCCAGGATGAAGCCAATTTGTCTATTTTTTAAGTAGACTTTGAAAAAAAATAGTGTAAATTTTAATGTTTTCTTAAATCTTCAATAACTTCTGAAATAATTAACATTTTTTAATGTTCTTGGGCTGATTTTAAAGCTATTTTTCCACAGTATCGCAACATCTAATGAGTATAAGTCTGAAAGAAAATTTAATAACACTGCAAGAACCTAAAATTGTAACTAAAAAGTTGGAAAAATTGCAATATTCTTTGTAATAAGAACAATATTTTTTTTTAAATATATGAAACATATAATCATAAAGTTTCTATGAAAGTGCCTCAAAATATATATTTATTTTATTTTTATTTGTAATTGCCTACGCATATAATGTTTTCAAATTTTCCCAACTTTTTATTTACTACTTTAAGTTCTTGCAGTGTGATTAAATTATTTTTTAGACTTATACTCATTAGCTGTTGCGATACTGTGGAAAAATATCTTTAAAATCAGCCGAAGAACATTAAAAAATGTTAATTATTTCAGAAGTTATTGAAGATTTAAGGAAACATTGAAATTTACACTATTTTTTCAAAATCTACTTAAAAAATAGACGAATTGGCTTTATCCTGGGCTCATTTTATACAGAACTTTAAGAGCATTCAACCCTTTAAAGAAAAAATTTTTTAGCTTTGACATAATTAAAATTAAGATAACTTAATCAGTCATCATAAAAGAGGTGTCCTTAAACTTTTGATCGGCAGTGTAAGAAGTTAGGAATTTGAAGCGTTTCAATTGGATTTAATATTATAGTACATCCCCATATTAATTCTACTTTATAGAACATATTTCCCTATTTTCGTGAAAAATCTCCTAATTTCTCCGGTTTTTACAGGGTGTCTACTCACTTGGAAAATAGCTTCCATTCAAAATATTAATATGTTAATCGTAAAATATGCGAAATGATATACGTATTCCGATTTGATTGTTTGAAAAAGTGCGAAATACTTTAATGGCTCCATTCTATAAAAAATTCGACCTGGAAAAATCTTGAGGTACCTGTAAAAAACCTGGAATTGTCAGGAAATTTGTTTAGCAGCCCTAAGTTCATGAGAAAATTGTTTGGTTGAAAAACAAAAAATACGTGTGTCATATTTTGCCTTGGAAAATAATATATTTCAGCACCAATTATCAGGGTCAAACTGCCCGATTTCATAATCATGAAATCGGTCGCATTGAAATTTATAACTGATCTTCTGTACTATTTAAAAATAATATAGGAGGTCAGCCTACCTCAGCAGCCAGACCAAATACACCACAGAGTATTTCCTCAACCACGCAGGAGAAGCCAGACGTCGTGGTGGATCCGTTGAGCCAGTTAGATCCTCTTTGGACCATCAGAAGATAGTCACTAATTGTATAATAATGTTCGATTTCTATACGAGAGAAGGAAGAATGCAATGAAGTTAGATTGTGAGTATGAGTAACGGAATTCGAGATAATCATGTACATAGCTTAGGAAAATGAATGAACGTCATGCATCTTGGACACGATCCTGCGTATTTAATTAGCCATAGAATTGAACAAAAAAATTCGTCGAAAATTTTTCCTTACAAAATTAACAGCAGACTTGTTTACTTCTGGACCAAATTTACAGATTTTCAGTTACTCTTCTGGTTTTACAATTAGTATTACCGAGAAAAATTTGGAATTTTTAAGGAAATTACTTAAGGACTAGTGAATTTCGAGAAGAAATAAGAAAAGAAAACTTTTTAACAGATTTTTGAAAAGTTTCGAGTAACGCTTTTAGGCTGTTTGAGAGTTTTGCTTTCGCATGAGGTGATTTTATTGAATTGAACAGACTGATTAGATTACTGAAAGCTTAGCTGATTTTTAAGAGCAGCGGATTCGATCACAGTTTGAAATGCAGGATCAGGATTTATGTAATATTTTAATACTTTGCTACGATAGAACACAGAATTTAGTGACAGCCATCGAATCTAAAATATTCAAGAAGAATGAATTGTATATGTAAAGTTTGCTTGGCAAATAAGGAAATAAAAAATGTACGATTCTCAATTACCAAAATATTGTACAGATTATTTTCTTGGGTTTTATATGTATATTTAAAAAAAATATTAAGTAGACATGACTTATTGAGTATACGCTCTTTCTTTGTTTTCGGTATTATTATTAATTTCAATTTAATTGTATTATTTTAATAATTTTTAAATACATATAATTGTCTATTAATTTTGAAAGTTTTCAATTAGAAAGTATGTCATTTTCAACGTTTTTAGAATAATTTTACTTTAAGGGTTCACAATAATTAAAATTCTTCAGTTTTAAAAGCTGAATTTCAAATTTAACATTTAAGTTTTAAACTGCATTAAATGTTAAAAAAAAGTGTAATTTTACGTCTTAATTTTTGGCTTTGAATCCTAATTTTTGACATTATTAAACATTTTCTTAAATCACAAAAAAGAAATTCTATTGCTAAAATCTATATTTATATAATTTATCTATATTATGATGAATCATTTATCAAATGATTGCTTCAAATTTAACAATTAAATTATCTCAATAACTTCTTTTATTATGATATTTATTTATTATTATTATTATTATTATTTATAGGTATGTATACACTATTTAATTTAATAAAATATTTAAGTTCATTTATTTTAGTCATAAATAAAATTATTTTTAATTGTTCATAAAGTCAAATAATTATTATTATTTAAATAAATATAATAAATTATAAATTTTAATTTCAACGGTGATTTGTCAGGAAAATTTCAGTAATATCTTTCAAAATTGTACAATTTCATGTTTAGAGCCTTTATAGAATATTGATAGTTGACTTGATAGTTGCACAATTTATAGTCTAAATGATTTCTAATTAAACAATTTTTAATTTTATGTCTCCAGAATAAATTCAAAACAATGCAAAATTAAGGCAATAATTTCTCAAATATCAGAAGATTTTAGAACTAGGCATTAAATAATTAAATTCCTTTTTACTTGAAAATATTCCAAAATATTGAGCATTTCAAACTCAACTTTAAAAAAAGACAATGTCGAATTGAGAAGCTCAAAAGTGTCCATTTCAAACATTGGAATCATGTATTTCAAAATTTTTTTTTTTTTTCATTTTAAATTTTCAATTTCATATCTTAAACTATCCGATTTTCAGTTTAGATTTATGGTTCTGAATTGTCAGTTTTTCCTTTTCGCAAGTTCTAATTTTGCAATTAAAACTGAAATGGTTGAATTTTGAAAAGTGTAATTAACAATTTGACAACTGTTAATTTTTTACCGATTAAAATTTACTTAAAATAATTGAAATTTTAAAGGGTTTGAGTATAAAAAAGTTATAATATCACATTTTTTGGCGACTAAATTTTTTCATTGTTAATGTTTCCCATATAAATCTACTTTTTATTATTACAAGTCTAATCATTTTTTATGTTGAATTATAATTTTATTAAAGGCTGCGGACGACTAGCCAAGTTTTTGAAAAACACTTGTAATAACAATTTAAAATTGTAAAATTTCAGAAGCTTTGACTTCAATTTAATTATTATTTTTATTTTACAATTAAATTAAAATTAAATTAATTTGAACATTTTAATTTAGTTTTCAATTTAAAATTGTCAAATATGAATCGCTTCGAATTGAAATTAATTTAAATTCAAAAGTTTAAAATCTGAAATCATTTAATGTCGATATTCTTCAATTTAAAATAAAACGGTTAAATTTTCCAAATTTTAGTCTGAAATTTTTCAATTTTGAGAGCTTTGGTTTAAAAAATTTTCAAATACTTTCACTTTCAAATTATAAAATTTTCAACGCATTCTTTTTAGAAATAATACACGTTCGATTCCATTTCATTCCATTCGAAATATTTTCCTTTTTAAAAATTTTACCTCATCTGAAATAGTTGTAATTGGAACGTTTTCAATTCAAAATCGTTCAATATATTTTTGAAAATTTTAAAACTCTTTCAATTCTGAATTATTAATTTTTTTTCTAAAATGTTTAAAATTCAATATTTTAAATGTTGGTAAATACTGGATTTTTATTTTTTTTTATTTTCAATTTCAGGAAATAAAAATCCTTTGGATTAATATTTTAATTAAGCTGAACGTGTTAAGTTTTTTTATTTTAGGCATTTTGCTTCATATGAAAAAGTGGAATTATTTATTTTCAATTTTTTCTGAATCGGAAGAACATTTTTTCAACATTTTCATCCAGTTGGAAATAAAAAAACTGAAACATTAATATTATAAAGTATATTTTATATTTTAAATATAATAAAAAAATTTTATTTTTCGAAAATATTTCACAATTTATAATATTATAATTAAAATAATTTTAATTTTTAGTAATATAAAAATAAAAATTTATATTATAAATAAATTTAATATAAATGTAAAAATGAACGCACGCATCGCGCGCGTGCATTTACTGCTGTTCTAATAATATAACTCATATTCATAAAGTCGATCGCCTTTTTGAGTGACAATACGAAAATATAAAATTGGACCGATGAAAAACTTATCTAAGAGGAATATGAACTTCTTCAAATTTTCTTCACATTTGTCAAAATGTAAATCGTATACCATTTTTTTTAATGCGAATAATCGACTTTTTTACATTTTTGTCACTAGCCCTCTACTCAGATTCAACTTTCAATTTATGATATTAATAATTCAATCATTTCTAATTTATGCTTTATAATTAGACAATTTTGAATTAATAGCGTTTTTAACATTTTCTAATTATGTGAATTCTTATTCAAAGTTTGAAAAGCATTTTTTTTTCAAATTGCATAACTTAATTTTTAGTAGTTGCATATTTTAAGGTTGAAAATGTTCCAAAACGATTAATTTAAAATACAATTATAAATCAAATAAATAATTTCATTTTATAGTAGGGTGGTCATAAAAATTAAAGTCTAATTTAGTCAATTAATTTTTTTTATTTAAAGTTTTTAAAGCATTTTTTAAACTTGCAGAATTTAATTCTTGGTTGTTGAACATTTTTAAGTTTCAAAAGTTTCAAAACGATTAATTTCAAATGCAATTGTAAATAAAATGAATAATTTCAATTACATAGTAGGGTTGTTCATAAAAATTAAAGTTCAAATTTAGTCAATTTTTTAATTCTTTAAATATTTAAAGTTTTTAAAGCATTTCCATCAAATTACAAAATGTCATTTTTAGGAGATTGAATATTTTTAAGTTGAAAAGGTTTCAAAACGAATAACTTAAAATTCAATTATATATCAAATGAATAATTTCAATTGTATGGTAGGGTGGTCAACAAAAATTAAAGTTCAAATTTAGTTTTTTAAATATTAAAAATTTTTAAATAATTTTTTTCATCTTGCAAAACTTAATTCTTAGTCTCTGAACATTTTTACGTTGAAAAAACTTCAAAACGATTAATTTCAAATGCAATTGTAAATAAAATGAATAATTTCAATTATATATTTTAGTGGTTCATAAAAATTAAAGTTCAAATTAGTCCATTTTTAAACTCTAAATATTCAAAGTTTTAAACACATTTTAATTTCAAAAATTAATTCTTAGTAGCTGAAAATTTTTAAGTTGAAAAAGTTTCAAAGCGATTAATTTTAAATTCAGTTATAAATAAAATGAATAATTCTGATTGTATAATACAAATTTTAAAAAGTCAATTTTTCATACAAATTTTTTAATTTTTTAAATATTCAAATTAAAGCGAATGCAGCGCCATCTACGTGAGTGATTTCAAATGTTTTTGACAGCTTTTGAGGTTACCTGAAAAGTACCTTCACAAAATAATACGCTTATTATCAAAGCATTGGATTTATTATTCATTTTTATTGCAGTGAATTCCACAATTGGTACATTCCTGAGTTTTCTAAAATATAGAACTGCCGGTGTCAACACAAATGTGACAAAAACAAGAGCACATGTATCGCACCGACAACTCCTAACCTAAAGTTTTCGACTGCGTATTTTATGAATTCTGTATATGTAATTAATATAAATTAACAAAAATGATTGTCGTGAATTGTCAGCGATTGTTGATGAAATCTACTTTATGTATGAATGTTAATAATTTGCGTAATGCTGGGATTGTTTTTTTGCAATCTCAGAGAATGCTTGTGACGGTATTTTCGCCGCTTCTTCGCACGAGTTCAAAAGTAGATTATCAGAATTCATTTCATTCTGATCAGCAATTTTTTCCTCTCAAAAAAGGAAGTGGTTCGAAGGGAATTCAAGAAAATATTTCATCGCTGCAGATGAAAAAAAGACCTTTACGGAAAAAGAAATCTTTCTTTGATGAGGAAGACATTCCAGCGCCGGGGGTAAGAAATTTCTATTTCCAGACATTGGTTCTTTAGTGATTTAAGCTTGAAAATTAGAAACTAATGAGCCATTTACTTTCTAATTATCTGCAAGTTTGTTTTTGTTTCTTTCTACAACTCTTTAAAGGAAAAAAAGACTGAAGATTGGTTCGAATTGTGTATGAGCTTCAAATTGTTTTTCTTTCGTCATTTATTTTATCAGTTAAGTTTTTATTTTAACAATTTAAAATTACATACTTAATAATCGTACATGCTATAAATTGAGGAATCATTTGAAGGGCAGATCCAGAGAGGGGCGTTTGAAGCTTTATCATAGCTTATTTTTAGTTTTTTTTTCTTAAATTTTTAACCACCTATGCCCCTTTGTTAGGGTCCGAATTTCTAACAAAATACTTGAAAGCTCAACATAAAAAGATTTTTGAGTCAATAAAGAAGAAAATTTGATCCAAAATGTAGAATTTTCAATCAACAAGATTAA
>CAKNXH010001375.1:61892-205617 GCA_932178445.1 Andricus quercusramuli
AACTATTACATTTTTCGTTTGGAATTCATCTTTTTAGCTTGAAGTCAATTGTTTTTTAAGTAAAATTAAAATCTTTTTTGATTGAAATATCAACTCTCATACTTTCCGTTGAGAATGTATTTTTTTATTGAAAATTCAAGTACTTCGTTGAAAAATAAACTCTTTTGTTAAAAATTAATTTTGATTATTAAAAATTCACCATTTTAGTTCAATATTCATCTCGTAGGTTGAATTTTGTTTTTGAATTTGTCTTTTTGAATTAATTCAACTGTTTTTGATTACAAATTATAATTTTTATTTGTTGAAATATCAACTATTACATTTTTCGTTAAGAATTCATCTTATTCGCTTGAAAATTAATTACCTGTTTGAAAATGTACCTATTTTGTTAAAAATTCGTCTTTTTGGGTTGGAAATTCAACTATTTGGTAGCAATTTTTTTTCTTTCATTCTTAACTGTAAAATATTTTTCGGTTAAAAACCAACAATATTGTTAGAATTTCATCTTTTTTTAATTAAACTGCTTTTGATAAAAAATTACTATCTTTTTCGGTGGATATGTCAACTATGAGCTTCATTTTTCATTGAGAATTGATATTTTTTGGTTAGAAATTCAACTGATTGATTGATAGTTGATAGATTGGTTGAAGATTTAATTATTTTGTCGAAAATTAACTTTTTGTTTAAAATTCATATTTTTGGGTTGAAAATTCAATCGTTTTGTAAAAAATTTGAATTTTTTGCTTTAAAATTTAATTGTTTTGTTGCAAATTCATCTCTTTTGGTTACAAATTCTACTATTTAATTGAAAAATTAATTATTTGGCTGAAAATTAATCGTTTTTGCAATCACAGACTTGATCGAAAGTTTAACCATTTTGTTCAAAATTCATTTTAGCGTTTGAAGATTTAATTATTTTCTTGAAAAATCTTTTTTCTTTGATTCAAAATTAAACCATTTCATCTAAGGTTAAAAATTGTAGCTTTTAAGTTTAAAATTCAACTATTAAATTTTTCCATTACAATTCATCTGTTTTAGTTGAAAATTCAACAACTTGATTGGAAAGTAACTTTTTTGTTGAAAATTCAACTGTTTTGTAGACTATTCGTCATTTTAACTTGAAAAGTCAACAATTTGGTTGAAAAATCATCTTTTTGGGTTGGAGATTCTATTATTTGCATTGAAAATTCCACTAATTGACTGGAAATTAACTTTTGGGTTGATAATTGATAATTTCGAGTTGAGAATTCAACTATTTCGTTGAAAATCCGTCTTTTTGTTTGAATCAAACTGTGGTTAAAAGATAATTTTTTAGTCTGGAAATTTAACTATTTTATTTTTGGTTGCAAAGTTGCCTTTTTTAGTGGAAAATTCATGTATCTTTTAAAAATTAATCTTTTTCAGGAGAATGTTTTACTTTTTGGTTAAAAATTTATCTTTTCGGGTTCATAATTCATCTGTCTTCTAAAATTAATAAATTAATTTCTTTAGTCCGATTTTACTCTGGAACTATTTAGTTAAATACAGAACTATTTTTTATTAGCTCCTACTATTATCTTAAAAATTTAAGAATTACAGCTCGAAGCACCAAAAACGACCAAATTTGGACTTCCATTAAAAAATTACAAAAATAAACGAATGAAAAAAGATTAGTGAAAAAGAAAACGTCCATTATTAGAGTTTAATTTTGGACGTTAATTGAATTTTGACTCAGTCTAAATTTAATTTCATAATTTGAATGTAACATTTTTTTAATTAACTGAATTTTCTCGAATCAAGTGTCATGATTAGACTTTTAACTGCATACTTTTACATGTCCATCAATGGTGCCAATTCCTACACTATGATCTCCACCTAAAGTGACGACTGTTCTTTGGTCTTTCAAGGCTTGCTGAACCATTTCTGATACGCGACTTGTACATCCTGCTACCTCACGCAAATGAATCATATTATCTACACCTGGAATTGGCTCTGTTTTGTATGACACATTTCCATAGTCTTTGACATCTAATCCTGTAGAAAAATAGTTAAATACATTATTATAAAAAAATAAGAAAAATAGAAATTCTTTTTTAAGCTTCCTAGACGTTTCTAATTTAAAAAGCAATTTTTTACACTGCAGTCTACAAATTAAAAAAAAGTTCAAAATTCTGCTATGAAAATTTAAATCAACAACCTTACCCGTTTTTCTATTCTGAACCATCTCTGTATTTCTCTTTTTATATTTTTTTTCCTTTTAAAATATCGTAATACAGTTTTTTCATCATTTCATTTCATTGATTTTTGATCAGTTAATTTGATTGTTTGTTCTATACTAATTGACAACCAAATATTTCTTACGTGATAGAATGATTAAAAATTATTAGAAAATTCAAAATAAAAATGTTATAAAATATTTTATACCTAACGACCTGGACCAATACATTTAATAATTAATAATACAAAATTGAACTCACCGAGTGTCTGCAATTCTGTTACAAGTCCGGCAGCTCTTATTACATCCGGGCCTTCTGCAACTCCTTCTTTATTCTATAATAATTTAAAATCACATTTTTGTATTTTTTTTTATTGTAAAAATTTACTCAAAACTTAGAGAAAAATTCCCTGGAAATTTCAGGCTTTTTCCGGGTTTAATTTTTCATAGTACGGAGCCATTGAAGTATTTCGCATTTATTGAAATAATCGACTGGAAAGATGTATACAATTTCGCGAGTTTATTATAATTAATGTTTTTTCAGTCCATGTAAAAAAAATTTATTTTATTGTTATATACTTAAAATTCTGTGCATATTTAACATATTAATATCTTGAATAATAGGGAAATATATTCTGTTAAGTAAAATTAATGTGGGTACCACGATATTGAATCCAATTTAAAAATATTCAGATTTCTGAGATTTCAAGTAAAAATATTGCACTTTCAATTAAATATATGAATTTTCAACAAAAACGATTAATTTTCTTCCAGAAAGACGTATTTTTAACAATATAAATATTAGTTTCAACCAAACAGTTGAATTTTTAACTTAAAAAAGATATCAACTAAAATGATGAATCTTCAACTGAAATAGTTTAATGTTCAAACAAAGAAGACAAAGTTTCAACAAAAAATATGACTTTTCAACTAAAAAGGATAAATTTTCAACCGAAAATTGATTGTAAAATTTTCAGTAAAACAAACTGGTTTTCAACCAAAGAAATAAACTTTCAACTAAAATGATAGAATATTCAACTAAATAAGTTAAATTTTCAGTTTCAAAATTAATTTTCAACAACAACAAAATTCATTAAAATAGTTATATTTTGAGATAAAAAATGATCTTTAAACTCGAATTGTTGCATTTTTATCAAAAAGATAAAAAAAAAACAGTTTTCAACCAAGATTCATCAAAATAGTTAAATTTTAGGGTAAAAACATCAGATTTCAACAAACAAAACACCGAATTTACAGCAAACCAAGAAGTTCATCTTTTTGGTTTGCTGAAATTAAATTATTAAACAGTTTGTTAAATTTTTATTTAAAAAAATATAATTTTCGACAAAATATTTAAACTTTATAGTTGAAAAAATTAATTTTCAACCAAAAATTGAATAGTTAAATTTTCAGTTAAGAAAAGTGATTTTCAACCAAAGAGATGAATTTGCAACTAAAATGATGGAATATTGAAACTAAATTAAAGTTTGTTTTAAAATTAATTTTCAACCAACAAAAATTCCATTAAAACAGTTAAATTTAATTAAATTTAATTAAATTTAATTAAATTTAATTAAATTTAATTAAATTTAATTAAATTTAATTTAAATTTAATTTAGTCAGTTAGAAAAATAAATTTTTAACAAAACAAATATATTTTCAACAAAACAGTTACATTTTCAATCAAAAAGATGAATTTTCAATTAAAAAAAAAAAAACAAATTTAATACAAATGTTCTAGTGAACTTTTTATCAAAAACATTTAAAAAGAAACAGTTTTCAACGAAGATTTATTAAAATAGTTACATTTTCAGTTAAAGAAATTATTTTTCAACAAAAAACATGGATTTTCAACTAAAAAAGATCAACTTTCAGTTAAAGGAACTAATTTTCAACCAAAAAGATGAATTTTGAAATAAATTGATGGAATATCCAACTATATTACTTAAATTTTCAGTTGAAAAATTATTTTCCACTAAAATATTTAAATTTTACAGTTAACAAAATTAATTTTCAAACAAAAACAAATTTCCATTAAAACAGCTAAATTTTCAGTTGAAAAAAAAATTTTTCAATGAAAAAAAAAGAGAGAATTTTCAACAAAACAGTTACATTTTCAATTCAAGAGATAAATTTTCAGTTCAAAGAATAAATATTCTACAGACATATTTTTCAACAAAAAAGTTAAATTTTACTGTTAAAAAAATTAATTTTCAACAAAAAAACGTAATTCTCAACAAACTAGTGTAATTTTCTAATGAAAATATTAAATTTAAACGAAAATAATCAATTTTCAACTGGAATATTTGAATTCTCAACAAAATAGGGAGTTTTCTACCAAGAAGACTAATTTTCTACCCAAAAAGAAGAATTTTCAACAAAATACATAGGTTTTAAAATAAAAAATATAATTTTTCAGCTCAAAATTGAATAGTTAAATTTTCAGTTAAAAAAATTGATTTCCGATTAAAGAGATGACCTTTCAACTAAAATGATGGAATATTTAACTAAATTAGTTGAAGTTTCACTTTAAGAATTAATTTCCAACCAAAAACAAATTTCCATAAAATTAGCTAAATTTTCAGGTACAAAAAAAAATTAATTTTCAATGAAAAAAAAGAAAGAATTTTCGACAAAACAGTTAAATTTTCAACTATAGAGATGAATTTTCAACCAAAACAATACATATATAACAATACTTATTTTTGCGAGTTGTGAAAAAAAAAATTTTTTACAGAGTTATGCGTATTTGAATTTTTGGTTTTGTTTAAAAAAAAACCCAATTTTTTCTTTAAACTCGTATAACTTTTGACCTAATTGAGATATTTACGATTTCTTTTCAGATTCTGGTAGAGTTTATCGCCTTCTTTCAAAATCCGCGACAGTTTTTCTGAAAATGTTAAAAGTCGATTTTCTCAAAAAACCCACACTCATATTTTTTGCCAATTGTTTGTTGAATTTGTACTATCATAAGGATAATACCTGATGAGTTTAGTGCGGGCTAAATAACTTTTGTAGGCAGGAGAATTTTTGTTCATAAAATCGAATTTTGGCATTTTTCTTGAAAACAACAACAGATACAAAAAAATTGTTTTCATTCCTGGCTCATGGAAATACCCACTATTTTTTTTCAATATTAATTCAGGTATTATTTATTTTTGAAACTGAGATTCAGATAAAGTTTTTATACATTGTTGAAAAATATCTGCATAAATGTGAAATATATTTAAATATATTGAATATAAAAACTTTTCAGTCAAAAAATTTCTTGTCTTGATATTCATTTTGTAACTTAAATTGTTTCAGCAAAAAATTTCAAAATTCGAATTTATGAAAAATAATTTTCTGATGATGAAAATTGTTCAGCCCAGGTAAAACTAGCGTGGAGTTTTCCTCATATGAACGTATTATATATTTTTTTAATATTTAACAAAAATGGTGGGTATTTCCATAAACCAGGAATGAAGACAATTTTTTGTTTATGAAAATTGAATTTTTTTTATTTTTCACGGAAGGGGTACAAGATATCATAAAAGCGTAAGATAACTTTTTTAAATGTGCAAACTATTTTCTCAACAGTTTTGCTTCCTCATAGAGGAAGCTTTGTAATGGTAACATTTTCCAAAAAATTTTAATTCATTTAATTAAACTCTCCCAAAAATGCAAATACGCATAACTCTGTAAAAAATTTTTTTCACAAATCGCAAAAATACGTATCGCCTTATTTCCTCTAAAAAACAACATATTTTGTCCCCGAGAGATTCTGCAACTTCAATTGTAGAACCTGCCTGATTTGAAATGGATTCGTTTAAATGAAAAAAAATGTTTATTTAATTTTATATTGCAATTTGTTAAAAATATTAGCACGTTCTCGAAAAAAATCCTTGACATTTCCAGGATTTTTCAAGTGTATTCTCGTAAATTAAAACCGTATCAATAAAATAAACACAAATAATAAAATACTATTTGTAAATAAAAATAATCATACCTGTCCTTTTTCGAAAGGAACTCCTATTATGCCGACTTTTCCGTAATTCCTTTGACCAATTTTACTAAGCGCCAAACGAACCTTGGTAAACATTTTCTCGTCACTACTGATCTCTTTTCTGTAGCTTCTTCGATAAACAGATTGACGGCTGCTTACCACTTTGACCCCTGACCCTGATTTCGATAATATTTTGCCATTTATTATGTTATCATTCAAACTTCCGAGTAATATTTTATCAAGATCAATTTTTCACCTCGTCCATAAATGACGCCATGCTTTTTCGTATTTCTGTATCTCGTTCAGAATCATTGTATTTCTCTCTCTCACACACATATTAGCGTGACGTCATGTATGGACTTTTATTTTTTTTTCGGAAGTAGATTTTTAACAAGTTCATTTATCTTCTTCCGTGCATCAATGAAAAATCAATTAGAATGAGAAAACTTTATTGTTGTTAAATATTAATACCAAAGTAACTAGTTTAAACAAAAAATATTAGGCAGTTACAATTTCACTATTAATTCTTCAGTCACAAAAAATGTTTACTGTTCTTGAATTCTAAACGCAGAAATCGAATTGCTTCTCATTAGTGCAACTTAAAAAGCGCGAAAAATAAAATTCCCGAACAACTTATAATATTACCGAATTAGAAAATTCCCGAATAATAAAATTGCCAACAGTTTATAATATTACCTAATTTGAGAATTTCCTATTAATAAAATATAAACAATTAATAATTTTTTATAAATAAAAAAATTAATTGTTTAAATTAATGAATTTTATAATTCAGCAATTTTCTAATTCGGTAATATTATAAGCTGCAGGGAATTTCATTGCTTCTGAATTTTCCAATTCAGTAATATTTAAACTGTTCGGGAATTTTTGTATTTGGAAATCTTATTTTATTCGGGAATTTTATTTTTCGGGATTTTTCAGTCGTCTCCAACTTTTAAATTTCTTTGTCCTGATTTTCTTATTTCGCGATTTCAATCTCCATGAGATTTAAAAATCGAGATAAAAATGATACATTTTACTATTATTTCTTGGTAATTATTAAAAATAATAAAAATACCCAGTTACCAAACGCCAACGTTACCTTTACGTTGCTACAATGCGAGATACTCCTCGCAGATCTAAAGAAAGTAGTCTTGAGTCCCTCTAGATAAAGTCTGTGAAAGCAATCTCGATCTGAGATTCAAATTTTAGCCAATCGGATGGGTTCAATTCAAAATAAAATCACTTCTGCCCAGTTTTGGCGGGAAACAAAGCATTTATCACTCATAAATTGAAAATACTTGCTCAAAATGTAACAAAAATTGCTAGCTTTATTAGTGTAAGTGTAATGATATTTTACAATTAAATAAATTTCAGGGTGTTCACTTAGGCCCAAGCATCTCTTCAGGCTTGACCCACTGATTGAACTGTTCTTCGGTCAAACCGTTCTTTAATGCGGATTCTTTCAACGTCAGCTTCTCCTTGTGAGCTTGCTTGGCAATCTTTGCCGCCTGAAAAAAAAATTATTTAATTATACTAGAAAATTAGAATTTATTTTATTGTATGGTATCTGTTATTTAAAATAATAGAAAATAAAAGAGAGGACAGTATTTTTAATAATTATTGATGAAAACAGATATCTTAACTTCTGATGATTTTTTATTAACAATATCAATTTTAGACGAAAAACACAATGAAACAAAAAATTGTTAAAGATTGTAAATATTCATTGAAACCTAATTTATTTTGTTTCAAATAAACGACTTTCGGTGAAAAATAGTAACACAACCTAAAATTGTTCAAGAATTGTAAATCTTCTTGGAAATCTACAGCGATTTCCAACGAAAAACGTTCAAAAAATTTCAATCTTTGAAATACAATTATTTTTTAAGTACCGATTTCCGATATAAAACGCAAACAAATACTACTATGTTAATTTAAGTTTCAAACACTTTAAGTTCCTAATATTTCAAGTAAAAATATTTCCTTTTCAACAAAATAGATCAAACAAGGACATTAATTTTCTACCAAAAAATAAAAATTTTAAACGAAATAGTTATATTTCTCAACGGAAAATATAATAGTTGATATTTCAACCAAAAAGATTTGAATTTTAATACAAAAACATTTAAATTTAAGCAAAAAAGATTTGAATATTAAGCCAAAAATAGCTGAATTTAACCAGAAATCATCTTGAAAACTTCTACAATTTCTATTGAAAATTACAGTTTTTAATGCGCAATTCTCAAACTGTTTAATTTTTTAGGCCTTGAAACTAAAGTTTTGTTATTGTCGCAAAAGCTTAAATTCGAAAATGTTTCGTTTGAAATTTCTTAATTTTTGAAGGTTTCTAATTTCAAATTTCATGATATATTAATTTCAAATTCAAGTATTAAAAATGTGAGGACAATTGCGACATTAGTTTTAAAATTTTCATACTGAAAGCTTTGATAATCAGCCTAAAATTGAATAATTTTAGATTTAAATATTCTAAATTGTTTGGTTTCAATTTTAAATTTAAACAATTTCAAACTGAAAGATTTGTCATTAAACAATTTTAAATGAAATGCCTCTATTAATAGCGAATAAATCTTTTTGTAGATTTGAAGCTTGATAAATAAAAAAAAATGCCTCTAGAATAAATGCAAACAATGAAAAATTAAGATACTAATTTCTCAAATTTAAGCTTTCAAAATTAGACAATTTTAGAACTACGGATTAAAAATTGAATTATTTTTCACTTGAAAATATTCCAAGATATTGAACATTTCAAAAATCTACTAACGAAAATTTTTAATTGAAAGACTTACAATTCTTCCAACGCTCCTTAGTGTAATTTTTTCATTTTTAATCTTTCCCACTAAAAATTACTTTTTATTTTGAACGTTTTTTCATAATAATTTAATTTTAAACATCTATAATCGAAATTTTTGAAATTTTCAACGGAGATAAGGACTTTGATTTTATTTATTTTTATTTTGGATGAATTTGTCTAATCAATTTCAATGTTAAATTATAATTTTGTAAATGTAATAAAAAATTAAAATTCTAGAATTTCAGAAGCTTTCACTTTGAAACATTTAATTTAGTTTTCAATGTCAAATTGTGCAATTTTAATATTGAAATCATATATAGCGAACTTGTTTTGTATTATTTTTGTTCTAATTGAAAATTTCCAATGTAATTTCTTAAAACTGTCCGATTTTTAGTTGAAGATTCGAAAAAAATGAATAATTTAAAATTGAAAAATATGTGATTAGAATATTTCAAGAATGAATAATAATTCTAAATAAAGAGTTAAAAATTAAACTACTGGAAATTAAAAAGTTAAAAATTGTCTTGCTTAAAATCAAAGCAGATAAAAATTTAACTATTTGAAATTGATACCTCGTAATTGAGTACTTTTATTTAATTTTCAATGGTTATAATTTTATACTTTTTAACATTTTCAAATTGTCCTATTTTCGAAGTTTTAATTTGAAATCATTCAATTTCGAGATTCTTAATTTCAAAAGAAAATTGTTCAATTGGGAACGTTTTGAATTAGAAATGATACAATTTCACCTCCTTCTAATGAAATTGTCCAATTTTTAAAAATTTAGTCTGACATTTTTCAATTTTAAAACCATCTGATTTAAAACAATTTTAATTTCTAAAATTGTTTGATTTGGAACGTTTTCCATTCAAAAATTTCAATACATTTTTTAAGAATTGGAAGCAGTTTCAATTCGAAATGATTGATTATTGCTTCAGAAATGTTTAAAAATTTGTTCAATGACCAATTCCATTTCAAATCAAGCAAAATGTCAAGAAAAGTCTTCTCCATAGTGTCAGAATGATTACATTTGGATATATCATCATATGTTGAAAATAATGGAACACGTATTTCACAGTTCAATGAAAATTTTATCATTCGACGATTACCTGCGAATTTTCCGAAATTGGTAGAAAGGTTTTTGGAAAATGCAGTATTTTGCGAAAAAGCGTAGGCATTTTAGATTTTATTTTTTTATTCGTCGTGGGACATTTTTTCTTTGAATTTTCCCTGCAAAAATTATAAAAACTTTAAAAATGAGAAAACGGCGATCGTTTTTCGTAAACCACTGCCTCACATTGGAAAAAATAATTTTGTGAGAATCGAATTTTTGCATTTTTTTCCGAAACAGCAAAAGGTACAAAAAAATGCTCACATAAAAGTTGAAACATCTAGAAGAGTTCTACAAAAAAAACCTCTTATTTTTTTGTGATAGATTGTTTTGCTTGGTTTTTGAGAAAATTTTCAAATTTTTTGGGGTCAATTGAAAGAGCAAGAATTACCACGTCGAATAAAAAAGAAAATCGCAAATACACACACTCGTTCTAAAAATTTTGCATTTTGAAAAAATTGTCAAATATTGAGACCTCGCAGGTATTCTGCCAATGATTGTAACAAATAAAAAAAAATATTGAACTGTGAAATACGTGTTCCTTTATTTTCACCACATAATAATATATTCAAATACCTAATCATTCTGACACCATGACGAAGAATTTTCTTGAAATTTCGCCTGATTTAAAATTGAATTGCTCAATAAAAAATGTTTAAATATTAAGTTTTAATCATTTTTACAACAATAATCAATAATTTACAAATTAAAAGTGTTTGAAATTAAAAGAAAAATATATTGAAACATTTTGAATTGAAGATGTTCTAAATAAAATTTTTTTAGATAAGGTAACATTTTGAAAAGAGGAAAATATTTAGAGTGGAATTGAACTTGTATCATTCAAAAATAAAAGCACTTAAAATTGTATACTTTGAAATTTACAAATTTTAAATCAGAAGGGAGTTGAAATTGTATAATTTATAATTCAAAGCATTCCAAATTAAGCATTTTTTCTCGAAATTAGTAAATAATAATGTAACGGGGAGAAAAATTCTGTTTCATAGACTAAAAATAGAGAAAAGTCATAATAACCTTATCGTAGCCGATGTGGGGATTGAGTGCAGTGACTAGCATCAGACTTTCGTTCATAATTTTTTTAATATTATCCTTATTAGCTTCGATACCAACAACACAATTCTTCGTGAATGCGGCCGAAGCATCTCCTAGTAGTCGAGCGGATCTCAACGTGTTTGCTACAATTACTGGTTTGAACACATTGAGTTCAAAATGACCATTGCTTCCACCAATGGTTGTTGCGACATTGTTTCCCATCACTTGGGCGCACACCATTGTTATGGCTTCACACTGGGTTGGATTTACTTTTCCCGGCATAATTGAACTACCAGGCTCATTTTCTGGAAGAGATAATTCGCCGAGACCACATCTCGGTCCGCTGCCCAGGAATCTTATGTCGTTCGCTATCTGAAAGTAAAACATATGCTTCATGAAACAGAGTAAGCATCAACATTTTAGAAGAATTTAAATATTATTGGACCAGCATTAGGTTTTGTTTTTCCAAAATTATATCGTAAATTATTCATGGTTGAAGTTTCAAGCGAAAGGGACACATTTTCAACAAAATAGTTGAATTTTCAACCGAATGGCCGAATTCTTTTACAAAAAAGATTAAATTTCAACGAAAAATAAAACATTGCACTTTCATCCAAATAGTTAAATTCCCAACACAAGAAGAATTTTATAGAAGAAAGTTAAATTTTCAATATAAAAGGATTCATTCTCAACGAAAAATATAATAGTTGATATCTCAACCAAGAAAAGACTTTAATTTTAAGTAAAAAAATGTATAATTTAACCAGAAAACGTGAATTCTCAGTATAAATGTAATAAATTATATTTCAATAAAAAAAAATTATTTGTACTTCAAAACAGAGAAATTCGACCAAAACAGATTCATTTTGAACCAAACGGTTGCATTTTCTACAAAAATAATATAATTTTCAACTCAAAGAGACAACTTTTCAACAAAACAGTTGAATTTTCAAACAAAAAAGACAATTTTTCTACAAAGCAGTTGATTTATCAACCAAAAAGTAAATTAAAAAAAAATAAAAATGAATTTTTAACAATGCAGATCAATTTTACACGAAAGAGATGGATCTGCAACTAATAAAATGAATTTCTAACAAAGTAGTTCAACTTTCAACCAATTAGTTGAATTGAGTTGAATATTCAACTAAACTAGCTGTGAATTCGATCTCGAGTGTTTCCGCTTTGTTTGTATCTATAATTATATGGTGCTCATTTCACGAGCACTTTGCTTCTCGTTAGCAAATGTATTTGCTTCCTCATAGAGGAAGCATTAGTAATTTTTTTAAATAGAAAATATAAATTTACAGAAAAATACAAAATTACAAAATAATACACCAAATTTTTAAATACAAAGACAAATGAAGGGTAGAAATGCAAAAGGAGTCAAGCGCCATTTTTCACTTTTTTCAGGAGAGACTAAAAACATGTTGTAAATTCAGCGGGACCATTTAAAAAAAAAATAAGAAAGTACTTTCGAGATACTTTCATGCTCTATCGAACTAAAAAAAGTTAGCTCACAAAAAGCTATCCGCTTTCGAGAAATTGGATGAAACAGGTCACGTTTCGAGGTTAGATTTTGGGTCCGTATCGACTTTTAACATCTTTCAACATTCATTGTGGAGTCAATTTGCAGTTTGAGAAAAAACAAAAAATTTGAATTCTAGCTATTGAATGGACGAATTGATTTCCAAAACGTTTGTTTAAAAAAGATCATGCAGTTTCGCGAAATTTGAAAATCCAATTATGACTTCGAAATGGTGTAAAACACTGACATTTCAACTTCAAAATAATGACACACAAATTTTGAAAAATTATGCCCTACAAAAATCCTTTGACATGCATGTGTAATAGAATTTATCTGATTTTTTGAGCTAATAAACCCGATTTCGAAAATTTGGCGCTTGACTCCTTTTGCATTTCTACCCTTCAAATCAGATAAATCAAATTTTGTATTCTAAAGGATAATTTGTCGAGCTGGAAAAGGGAAGGAAAAAGTTCAGTCGCACCCTATCCCTTTCCCAGCTTTATGATTTCTTTCCAAAAATTGTCAGAATTATTCTATTTGGAAATTTAGGATCAAAAAGTCTTTTCGATTCCTGTGCCGACTTTGAATTATGTCGATGAAATAAGTTTTTCTGTTTGAAAAATATGATTTAAATATAAATGAGCACAACTTCCTTAATCTTCAATAAAGTGTATTAATATTATAGATCAATCGATTTGCCGCGAACCAAGGAATCATTTATATTCTTGTATCAATTTTGATTTAGGTTATGAAAGGAATTTTTACTATAAAAAATCGTGTTTTCAAATATTATGCATTACAATAGCTTCCTTACTCTTCAATAAAATGTATCAATGCTATGGGTCAATCGATTCGTCTTAAATCAACACAAATTTTCTGTTCTCGCATCAACTTTAAATTATGAGAATGAGAAAATTTTTACTATAAAGAACGATTTTAAAAATATTCAAATTACCATAACTTTCCTACTCTTTGATAAAATTTATTTACGACCAAATAGTTGCATTTTTCACGGAAAATTATAAAATTTCTAACAACAGAGATTAATTTGCAAACCAAAAATATGAATTTCCAACAAGTGTTTAATTTTCAACAAAGAAAGATTTTTCAGTCAAAAGAAAAAAAAATCAACCAAAAAAGATGAATTTTTAACGAAAAAAGTAATTGTTGATAATCATCCTGAAATGAAATAGTCCAATTTTTGTATACAAAATTAACTTTCAGCCAGAGATGAAGGTTTAACTAAAAGGATGCATCTACAACAACAAAAAAAATGAATTTTCAACAAAGTAGTTCGACTTTCAACCAAGTAGTTGAATTTTCAACCAAGAAGATTAATTTTCTACAAAAAAAACTAGCTTTTACCAAAATTGTTGAATCCTTAATTAAAACAGATTAATTTTCAACAAAACAGTTATACTTTTCACGGAAAATTATAAAATTTCTAACAACAGAGATCAATTTACAGACCAAAAAGACTAATTTTTAACAAAAGAGTTTAATTTTCAACAAAGAAATATTTTTCAGTCAAGAGAGAAAAAAATTTAAATCAAAAAGATGAATTTTCCACCAAAATGATGAATCTTTAAAAAAAATGAATTTTGGGCAAAGGAGTTCAACTTTCAGCCAAATATTTGAATTTACAATCAAGAAGATTCATTTTCTGTCAATAAAAACGACTTTACAACAAAATACAGAAATTTTGAACCAAAAAATTGAATTTTAGACTAAGATTGATCAAATTTTCAAGCTAAAACGAAATAGTTAAATTTTCAGTAAAAAAATTAATTCTTGAACAAAATAAAATTAGTTTCCAACGAAATAGTTGAATCTTCCAATAATAAAATAGATGTTTATTAAATAGTTCAACTGAAAATGGTAAATTTTAAATAAAAAATGTAATAGTCGAATTTTCAACTAAAAAATTTCAACCAAAAATAGAATAGTTAAGTTTTCAATTTAAAAAAAAAAATAATTTTCACAACAAAAAAACGAATTTTCAACAAAATAGTGAAATTATAAACCAATACAATTAATTTTTAACCGAGTAGTTCTACTTTAAACCATTTATAGTTGCATTTTCAACAAAAAATATGAATTCTCAATTAAAAACTTAATAGTTGAATTTTCAACTAAGAACGATTATTTTCTAGACAACAATGGATTACGGGAAAGAGTTTGAAGTCTGTATCTAGGTGCTCTACTTGTAAAATAAAATCACTAATTTTCATTTTTTCAAGCATTTCAAAAAATTATTATTCACATTTATATTTTCCATGTTATCGAAAAGCCAATTTTGAAACTTCAAATGTTCCTACATAATATAAATAATTATGAAAAATCTCTAGACAAAGAAAGAGATTCAGACGAAAACGCGAGTAGAGACAAAATACACTGATGCACATACTAAAATTCAAAATACTGCCTTCTTTCATACTTTACAGTACATCAGTTTTCGTGTATGGCGCCCCTCTGCCTTCACCCGCGCCCCTTTTGGCAACCAATCCACCGCCGAAAGGGGGAACCAATTACAGGAATGGTTTTAACTCATAATGGGACAGTTTGCAAATGGGAGGGAAATTTCGGCAAACAAGATCCAGTGTCAAATTTCTTAAGAAAAATTAGTTTATACCTGAACTTCGTTCAATGAAGTGAACACTGACCGCACTTCAGTAAGAAGTCACTACATTATCCTCATGAGGACGGAAAATTTTAAACCATAGGAAAATTGGCTGCATAAGTGCACCTTGATCGACAGAAAATTCAACTTGAGGATTTTAATTCAATCACAAAAGGGTAAGTGAATATACGACTTTTTTGTTTCACCCATGAAGTTAAATAAATAAAGTGAATTATTCCACCTGACTGAATTTATTCATTGATTTCAAAAAAGTAGGAAGGTCAATAAGACCAGTTGTTGGGAATAATTATTTTAAAGATTATACAAATGCAAATTTTTGTTATTTTAGGAAAACAAGATAAAAAATTATTTTATAAAAATACTTGTTAAAAATGACAAAGTATCAAGTATGCCGTGTTTTAGCTTGGCCTTGAGTCATTTTGTACAACAAACTGTATTTACTTGTTAAATTTATGATATCATAATTACGTTTCAAATACGCATGAAGTCCGTTTCTCGATTGGGTAACCAGCAATAAATTGTATGCTTTTTTAACGGAATACAGTACTTTCATATATGTCTTAAGTATTTTAAATTATTGAATCTATTTAAGCAAAATATATATTATCATTAAACGAGTCTTTTTTGTAATAGTTGCTTGTAACGTAAAGGTAACGTTTTCTTGTTTTCGTTGCGCCTTTTTAATTGTTGAAGAAGAAGATTAGTAGTAAAAATACATATATAATGATCTTTACTATTGAAACTCTTGAAGTGTAGACTCCTGCTGGTAACCTACTCGATGGATGATTTTAAATTTCCGGTTTTATCCCGGTCAATTGTTAATTTTTTCGGTTAATTTAAGAGTTCAAAAGATTTAAATGGTTTCAAACAATTTTTAAAGACTTCAAGAGCTTTATGAATATTTTCATAGGTTTCTAGTTTAGAACAGAGAATGTTGGAAAAAAAATTATAAAGCTGCATTTGAACAGGGAATTTTTTTCAATTTCTTCTTTCTGAACCAGAATTTAAATTATTTTCAAAAACTTTAGTTCCATGTAAACAATTTCTTGTTCAGAGAACAATTATAATTTTTTACGCTAATTCCCTGTTCGCAAGTCAGCATTATATTTATTTGCAACCTCTTTTATTTTAGTTCAGAAATATAGTAACTCCCTTCTTCTAAAATTTGGAAATGGAAAGTTTTAGATGCTGTCAAATTTTTATTTGCAGAAAAAAGGAATTTTTAAATTCAAACAAATTCTGATTTGGAATGAGGAATTTAAAAAATCGGACAAATTTGGTCTTGAAACGGGGATTGTATTTTTTATTCTCCTTTTAAATATTAGAGGTAAAATTTTATTTAAAATTTCGAAATTCCCTGTTCCGAAACAAATGTTGATTTTCAAGTTAAATTATAATTCTTTACGGAAACTCCTTGTCCTAAAGTAAAGACGATTAATCTTAACGAAATTTCCGATATTAAAGTAAACCTAAAATGAAAATTATAATTATTTAAGAAATTCCCAGTTTAAAAGTCCAAATTATATTTCTTCATAGAAATTATATGACGCAACTTAGAATTATGATTCTTTTCGATAATTCGTTTTTTTTTACAGATTCCCTGTTCCAAGTCAGAATTAGAGTAATAAAATATATGAAACGACTTTTAATTTGAAGAAATTCCTTCATATCCCTTGATACTGTTGAAATCCGTAGAAATCCCTTGGAATAAAACATAATTTATTCCTTAAGGTTCTCTAGTGATTCGTTAAAAACGTAAAAATCCATTAAAACAAATAGAAATCATTTTGAATTCCTTGGATATAAATTAGATTAAACTCATTCATTAAATTTATCTTTAAAAAGCATTTTCCATAAAATGCACGCGCGCGTTTACGTCCTTGGGTCCTTCATTTAAAATATTAAAAATATAAGTCATAAAGCATTTAATAGTACATAACAACACATTTTTTAATATTAATAAATCCAACATTTATTGAAAGGAAATCACTTGAATTTCTTTGGAATCTTTAAAAAAAAATTTAATCCTTTGAAATTTGTGTCCCGTTTAAATCCATTGAAATAAAATTTATTTTATTCCTTAAAGTTCTCTAGAAATTCATTAAGCCCCATTAAAATAACTAGAAATCTTTGGAAATCGTAAAAATCCATTAAAAAGTTGAAAAATAATTTGAAACATTGTTTTAATTCTTAAATTAAAAAATACCCTTTTTTATTTTATCCCGAAGGAAAAATTTATCATATATTAAAAACTGCGCTTAAGTTTTCCCCCTTCGTGCTTTGCCCAAAATTTTAAAAGCCGATTTTTGGCAGTTTTTGAAAACTGTTTAAGTTTTAAAACTGATGAAATTTGTGTTCAATCGAAAAATGTCATTATGATTAGTTATAAATCTTGTAATTTTTATTCAAATTTTGCTTTGATCGAACAATAATTGTTATAATATGTTTGAAAGAATGGTAATCGTCATTCAAATTTAAATTAAAGAATCTTCAATGTTGACAGACAGGTCAACGTACTTTATTATACTTGATTTAAAAAGTATTTAACTTGCAAAAATTCAAAGAAAAAATATTTTATCTTCAAAGTTTTGTGTAAATCCTGGATAGTTTGGTTTGAAATTCGTCACTTGTCACACGGAAAATTTTTCCGATTATGCGTCATCTATTTAATAACATAGTTCAATTCTCGACTAAACATTACTTTAGTCCGTTTTCAACCAAAAAAGATGAATTTTCTACCACAAAGATGAATTTTCAACAAAATAGTAAAGTTTTTAAGCTAAAAAGTCGAATGCTTTAGAAAACAGAAGATCAAGAAAGATGCATTTCTAACGAGATAGTTGAATTGTCAACCAAAAAGTTGAACTTTCAACAAAGAAGATTAATTTTCTATCGAAAAAGACGACTTTTCAAACAAAATACATGAATTTTCTACCAAACAGTTTAATTTTCTTACTTAAGCAATTTACAGGATAAAGTTTCAACTAGAAATAGAATACTCCATACATTTTTAGATAAAAACTCTGATAAAATACAATAAATTTGAACAATAAATACGAATTTTCAACCAAAAAGATGAATTTTCAACCAAGAGTATTAGTGTTTTATCAAAAAAGACGAATTTTCAAATTATTCAATACACAGGATAAAGTTTTAAGCAAACATGGAATAGTTAAACTTTCAGATAAAAAAAATGCAAAAAAAAGAAATTAATGTTTAACAAAGTTGCTATATCGTATCATTATATCGTCCAAGAAAATTAATGCTCTACCAATCAAAAATCTCCAACCAAAAAGTTGAACTTTCAACTAAACAAGATAAATTTCAACAAATAGTTAAATTTTTAACTGGAGAAGATACATTTTTCGCTGAAAAAGATACATTTTTAACCAAAAATGGAATAGTTTAATTGTCAATTCAAAAAATTTATTTTCAACCAAACATGAAACTAATGTTCATCAAAATAGTTTAATTTTCAACGAAACAGATAAACCTTCAACTAAAAAAAAAGGAACTTTGAACGAAGTAGATGAATTTCTGATAAAAAATTAGTTGTTAACAATATAGTTGGATTTTCAACAAAACAATTAATTTGTCAACCAAATAATAGAATTTTTAACCAAACGAGATAAATTCCGAACTAAAAATATAATAGTAGCCTCTTCAATCAAAAAACGAACTTTGACCCAAAAATAGAGTTGGTTTTTCTTGTTTGGTTTAAGTTCTAAATCTTATCAAAGTTTGTAACGTTATTTCCATGTAAAATCCTCTCCTTGTTACCAACCTTATTTTTTAGAGCCCCCCCCCCCTCCTCCTCAAAGTGGTAACGTAGTTTATGGAAAGTACCGCCAGGCCACTTTTTCTTTTAGAACTACACCACTGATTTTAATTATTTTTTCCAGATTTCCGAAAGATGGAAAATCCCGAATCACAAGTACCGGTGCTACGGGATCCAAGGAGACACGTTTCTGCGGATAGGGGAATACAGCAAAATCGAAATTCTCAGGGACTCCGCGAGACCTATTTTATGTGGGAACACGCTACAAATGACTCACGAGTGATAAACTACTTTTCCGGTAATCCTCATCAAGCAGGAGCTGCTAATCGAGTTCCTCACGACCTTCCGGTTCCACGCTGGCCCCATGTTGGCGAATTCGGTCACATAATAAATTACAATATTCGAGTTCAGCAGCTCCCAACTCAAGATCTTCCCAGGCCTAGACAGCCGCCTATTCAGAGACCTGCTGCTGAGCAAAAACTACTGCAGATGGTCGAAGAAGATGTCGATCGTTGATAGGAAAAGCGCGATACATTATAAACGAAATCGGAATAATATAAAGCAGATTTATAGAAAACGTACGAATGTTTAATGTGTTGAAGTATGTGTGAAATTACAGTTTTTTTTTATAAATGTAGGATTTTATAAGCTTTTTCATGACTGTATAAACTGTTCAATCTGTGTATACTAAAATCTGAAATGGATAAATCTTTTAAGAGAACTTTTTTTGACTTTTCATTTATTTATCTATTCAAAAATATCGAGTCTGTTCGAATAGACACTTCAGTGATCCATAGAGATAGACAGTTCCCACAGTGCGGTGGAATCGATTTTAACCGAAATTTGTTTGCAAATTGGATTTTGTTTTTGACCATAGTTCCTTGGCATTCTACCAGCAATTTGGGACCAAATTAAAAATAATCTATCGGGGCCCTTTTTAAGAAGACTCAATTTTTCTGTCTGAATCATTTTAATGGAAAAATTTGCCGAAAATGATATTCATATATTATGTTCAATAAATTCCAATTGTGTTGAGTAAAAAAATTTTAATTTAATAGTATTCATTATATCATGATATTTTAAAAATTATTCAATTTATAATTTCTTGCTCATTTTACTACTATTACATTATTAAATTTATGATTAAATATATCTATTAAATGCTATAAAATTGATAATTTCTTACCTATCAAAATTTGAGAAACATGTTGAACTTAATTTTAAACCTACATAAGCATATGAATTGTATGGCCTATTACTGACAAGTTCGACTTTATAAGCGACTAATTAATAAATAATTTCAATCTGACCTTTTGAGTTTCAAAAATGTTAATTATAAAAGAAGGAATTTGAAAATTCGGTTATAATGATATTTTCGGTAAATTTTTGCGCTACAAATTAATTACACCGAAAAATTCGATTTTTTTTCAAAAAGGGCGCAAACGATTATTTTTAATTTGGTTTTAAATGGTTCGTAGGCTACCAAGGAAACTGTAATAAAAAACAAAATCGCATTTTCAAATAAATTTTATAGGACTCGAAGTCATTAGAGGAATTCAAAATAGTGTTAATAGGCATGCCATTTTTTCAAATATTAAATCGAAAGGTTGAATAATTTTTGAAATCTGCTATACAATATACATCTCTCGCTAAAAATATCATCGTCTAAAAGTTCCTGAAAAAATCGTCAATCTTTTTACATCCCTTTAAATCTCGTAAAATATCTTTTAATCTGTAAGATCTTTCGAAAATCCTTCAAAAAGTTATGAAATCCACTGTATAATCGCATAAAATCTGATAAATATCCCTGAAGTCTCTTTGAATATTTTAAATTCCCTTAAAGCTTTGAAATCTCTGGAAAACTCTCCAATATTTGATTAAAATATCGTAAAACATCTTGAAATTTGTAATTCCTTTCAAAATTCCTCGAAAAATGATGAAATCCGCTGTAATCGCATAAAATAACATCAAATATGACGAGATCCTTTGAAATCTTTCAAAATTCCCTAAAAGCCATGAAATCTCTGGAAAACTCCAATTTTTTTTTAATCTACAGAAATTCCTTATAATCTTATGGAAATCTGTAATATCTTTCAAAATTCCTTAAAAAATCATGAAATCTGCTGTAATTCCGTAAAATTACATAAAACCTGATAAAGATCCCTCGAAATCTTTTTAAATTCCCTAAAAGTTTTGAAATCTGTTGTAATCCCTGGAAACTCTAAATTTTTTTAATCCCTTGAAATCTATAGAAATCCCTTATAATCATGTGAAATCCTTTAATTTCGTTCGAAATCCTATGAATCCCTCAAATGTTGTAAAATTCCTTGATATTTTGTAAATACCGGAAAACTTAATTCAAATCTTTTATAACTTCAAAAATCTTGAGAAATCATTTTAAATTTCTTTAAAAAATGTTAATCTCTTGAAATTTTCGATAATCCAACGAATTTTTGTTAAATCTCATGAAAATTTTTCAGAATATTTTGAAATACACTATATTCTTTAAAATCCGTTAAACTTTTTTAAATCTCTCTAATATTGTGACGTCCATAGAAATCATCTTAAATCACGTACATCATTAAATCTTTAATATATTTTAAAATCCCTTTCAAAATGTTCTAACGTAACAAATAGTTAAATTTTCATATAAAAACTCTGATAAAAAAATAACTTTGAACAAAAAACACGAGTTTTCAATAAAATTGTTAAATTTTCAAACAAAAAAATTAATTTTCGTCCAAGAAGATTGATGTTCTACCAAAAAATACGAATTTGGAACACAGTACATGAATTTTCAACAAAATTATTTGATTTTTAAGCCGAAAACACGAACTATTTACACAAAAGTTGAATTTTCAGCCCAAAAATAAGATTTTTCAACCAAAAAATTCTATTTTTAATCAAAAAGTTTAATTTTCTACCAAATTGTTGAGTTTTCAAGCCAAAAAGATGAAATTTCAACTATAATTTTAAATCCTGAAGAAAAAATGTATTCTTTTAGAAAGCAGTTTAACTTTTAGTCAAATAATCGAATTTTCAAAAACAAAAAAATGAATTCTCAGCCAATCTTGTAACAGTTAATATTTCAACCAAACAATTGCATTTTTAACCGAAATTGATAACTTTTCAAAGAAGAAGATTAAACTTCTATCAGGAAAGATAAATTTCCAACAAAATACATGATCTTTCAATTAAAAAGTTTAACTTTCAATTAAATAAGATAAATTTTTTAACAAGGTTGTAGAATTTTTGATAAAAAAGATGACTGTGTAAGAAATAGTTAAATTTTCAACCAGCAAGATGTATTTTCGACTGTAAAAATAAATTTTCAACACAGTTGTTGAATTATTGATAAAAAGATGACTTTTAGGAATATAGTTGAATTTTCAATAAAATAATTAAATTTTCAACCGAATAATAGAATTCTTAACTAAACGAGATAAATTCCGAATCAGAAATATAATAGTAGCCTTTTCAATTAAAAAAAAAAATGAATTTTTACCCAAAAATATAGTTGGATATTCTTATTGAGCTTAAATTCTAAATGCTATTTAAGTTCATAACGTTATTTCACATATCCTAAAAATCGTATCGATCTGATGAAATTCCGATCAATCCCTTGAAATACTTTGAAATTTCGTAAATAATCTTGAAATTCGTAATATCTCTTAAAATGTCTACATAAATTAAAAAAACTTTGAAATCAGATGAAACTTCTTGAAATCTTTGAAATTCTCTAAAATCCCTTGGAATCTTTTTAAATGCTCTCAAAGCTTTGAAATCCGGTGAAATCCCTGAAGTCAGTTACAATTCTTGGAGGCCCTTTCGAATATGTTGAAATCTCGTGAAAATTTCAAAAGTCCCTTTAAAGGTTTGAAAATATTTTGAAATCTTCAAAATCTTACATTCTTTCGAAATTTCAATTTTTGAGATACCAAATATGCTATTTTAGCCAATTAGCGTAGAACTTTGAAAATATGTTTAAAGGCAAAATGATAAAATAGTAGTTGCATTAGCAAGGAATTCCAGAAAATAGTAGCATTAGTGTAATTTTTTGTTTAACAGTAGCAATATAGTTGCACCGTTAAAAAATTGTCAATAGTGGCGTGAGTCCGAGACCTACAGGTTTTTATTTATAAACCCGATTGACTAACCTTCATTATAGAAACTGCTACGGTGTTTAGAGCCCCATGAACTTCAACGAGCGCGTCGTGAGCAGCCAGTGCTTCAAATTTATTGGGCGCAGTAACAAAAGGGTAACCCGTCAAACAGGCAATTTTTGCAGCAGCTTTTTCAGCGAATCCTTTTCTAGTATTCAATCCGGTACCAACAGCCGTGCCACCAAGAGCCAATTGATAAAGTCTTGGCAATGTATCCTTCACCCTTGCGATTCCGTACTCGATTTGCGTCGCGTAGCCTGAAAGTGACAAATTTATAAAGTAAAATAGGTAATTATCAGTGGCGAATTAGGAAAATTTGGGCCAATAGGCCATAGTTACTTAGTGCTCCTACCACTTTCGTATACTCTACTAACTTTGACATTTTACTAAATAATTTTATTATCAAATTTTTTTCAATTTTCAAATTTTTTTCGTAAATTTATTCAGGGGTCATCAAAAAATTACGTAAGACGATTTGGAAGGAGGCGGAGCTTAGTAAAATCTAATAGTTTCTTATGAATTAAAAATTAAGTTCAACTTTCAACCAAGTATTTGGATTTTCAACAAAAAAAGATGAATTCTCAATAAACGATACCATTTCAACCAAAAGAAATTAATTTTCAAATAAAAAAAGAAGAATTTTCAGCGGAGAAAGATTTTTCAGTTTCACCAAAAAATATTAATTTTCAACAAACGATGGCATTTCAAACAAAAGAAATGAATATTCAAATAAAAAAAGAAGAATATTCAACGGAGAAAGATTTTTCAGTTAATAAATAAAAACAAGTTTCATCCAAAATATTGAATTTTCAAGCAAAAAAGACAAGACTTTCTACAAAACAGGTGAATTTTTAACCAAATAGTTGAATTTTCCACCAAAAATACGAGGTTTTAATTAAATATACTTGAATTGTTAAATTAGAAGATAAATTTTTAACCAAAATTGGAATGGTTAAATTTTCATTCGGAAAAATTATTTATAATATAAAAAAAAAACATTTCTACGTAATGAGATGAATTTTCAAATAAAAAAAAGACCAATTTTCAAAAAGAGTTGAATTTTCAATGAAAAAATATAGTTCAGTCAATAAATAAAAAAAGTTTCATCCAAAATGTTAAATTTTCAAACCAAAAAGACGAGCTTTCTATTAACCAGTTGAATTCTTACCCAAATAGTTGAATTTTCGACCGAAAATATGAATTTTTAACCAAGTGTTTGAATTGTTAAGCTAAAGAAGATCAACTTTTAACAAAAAATAAAATGGTTGAATTTTCATAACAAAGAATTATTTTCAAAATAAAAAAAAAACTATTTTTCTACAAAACAGTTGAATTTTTTACCAAATAGTTGAATTGTAAACCAAACTGTTGAATTTTCCAGCTAAAAAGACGAGTTTTCTACGAAATAGTTCAATTTTCAACAAAAAATTTAATTTTTAACCAAATTGTTAAAATTGGGTTTGAAAAAAATGAAACAGGTAATGTTTTTATTTTGAATATGAAATAGTTGAATTTAATCAAAAAAGATAAGTTTTTAAGAAAATTCTTGAATCCTCAACTTAAACATCTTAATTTACAACGAAACAGTTAAAGTTCCAACTAAAATAATTGATTATCTACCAAAAAGAACATTTTTTTTAACAAAATGCATACATTTTTAACCAAACAGTTAAATTTTCATCACAAGAAATTATTTTCAATACAAAGAATTAATTCTCTACAGAACAGTTGAATTTTCTACCAAATAGTTGAATTGTCTACCAAATTGTTGAATTTTCCAGCCAAAAAGGCGAGTTTTCTACCAAACAATTCAATTTCAACACCAGAATATGAATTTTCAACGAAAAAGTTAATTTTTAACCAAACAGTTAAATTTTCAACCAAATTGTTGGAATTTGGTTGAACAAAATGGAATAGTTAATATTTTTATTTTAAATAAAAAATAGTTGAATTTTACCAAAAAAGACAAATTTTTTAACAAAATACATAAATGCTCAACTTAAACATCTTAATTTCCAACCAAACAGTTGAATTTTCAACCAAAAGAATTGATTTTCTAAAAAAAACGAATATTTAACAAAATGCGTCAATTTTAAACCAAACAGTCAAATTTTCAACCAAGAACATTAATTTATAAACAAAAATATGAATTTGCAACGAAAAATGTAATAGTTGATATTTCAACCAAAAAGGATTCAGATTATTAATTTATAACAGTTGAATTCAATTCAAGAAGACGAAATTTGAACAAAATCAAATTTCCAAACAAAATAGTTGATTTTTGAACAGAGGATTAATTTTCCACAAAATACATGAATTTTCGACTAAAAATACTACCTTTAACTAGAAAAGACCAATTTTCTACCAAAAATTGAATAGTTTGGTTTGCAATTGAAAAAATTAATTTTAAACAAAAAACAAAACAACGAATTTTGAAAAAAAAAGAGTTCAATTTTCGATCAATGAAATTAATTTGTATCTGAAATTATGAATCTTCAACTAAAAAAACTGCATTTTAAGAATATACTTTAACTTTCAATCAAAGAGTTGAATCTTCTACCACATTGTTCAACTTTTGTTTTTTAGTGATTCGCAGCGTGAAAATAAATCGTTAAGATATTGGGGTTCAAAAAGTTCCAATGGTCGCATACCTTGACCGATTTTAAAGTTTACTTTTTCGAATGTAAGCATATTTAACTTTTGAATATGTCTGTCGAGGCCGATTTAAAAAAATTACTAATTCGTTATTTGAGTTGAAAATTGAATTGATATTTTCTCAAACCACTTTTGACATTTTTATAAACAAATTAATGGATAAAACTGATATTTGCTGCATTTCCGGTGCTTAAATGCATTATTTATACCGATTTTCTCGCTGAATTGTGTAAAAGTAATAATTAATCACGACCGAGAACTAAGTGAGAACAACTGTCATTATAATAAATAATTGCTATAAAGAAATTCACTTATATCGCGTTTTTGAACATAGAAACTTTTCATTTTCCACGGGATCATTTCATCTCGCGGATAATGGATTGATATGAGATATTACCATTAACAACAACTTATACCATTATAAACAATTTTTGTTAAAAAAAACTAATTCATTTCGTATTCTTGAACATATACCATTTTTATTTTTAACGGAGACACTATATTTCTTCTCTGGAGAATAAGATTAGAATTTAACAAACAGGCCATTTAACAATTACCATTGTTATGATCAATTGTTATAAGCAAATTCGTCCATATTGTATTTTCAACAAAAAAATGTTTCTTTTCTGCGGGATCATTTCTTTTAATTCCAAGAATAACATTGTGACACAAGAAATTAACAATGAACAACAATTGTCATTGTTATAAACAAATTCACTTAGATCGCATTTTTGAACAGAAAATTTAATTTTTGATTTTTAAAATTTAATTTTTAACAAAAAAGTGACTTTTCAACCAAGAAAGATAAATTTTCAACCAAGAAGGATTTTTCTACCAAGAACGATGAATTTTCATTACAAAAGGATGAATTTCTAACAAAATAGTTGAATTTTCAGCATACAAAGATGCATTTTCAATCAACTGGTCGAATTTTCAAACAACAAGCATTAAAAGTTAATTAAATGTTTAAAATTTCAAGACAAAAAGACACATTTTTTAGAAGAGAGTTGAATTTTCAGCCAAAAAGTTCATTTTCAACCAAGAAATATGACTTTTCTACCATGAAAGATGAATTTCTAAGAAAAGAGTAAAGTTTTTAAGCTAAAAAGTCGAATGTTTTAGAAAACAGTAGATTTTTAAATGGAAAAGATTAATTTTTAGCAAAAAAGATAATTTTTAACCAAGAAATATGAATTCTTAACAAGATAATTGAATTCTCAACCAACAAGTTGAACTTTGAACATACATGAATAATTTTCTACCCAAAAAGACATTCTTTTAACAAAGTATATGCATTTCCATCCAAATAGTTCAATTTTCAGCCAAAAAGTAGAATTTTGAACAAACAAGATTAATTGTCTACCCAAAAATACGAATCTTCAACAAAATACATGAATTTTCTATCAAATAGCTGATTTTTTTGAACTTATACAATATACAGTAAAAAGTTTTAACCAAAAATGGAACAGTTAAATTTTTAGATGAAAACTTTGATAAAAAATATATAATTTGGAACAAAAAAATCGAATTTTCAACGAAATTGTTATATTCTGAACCAAAAAGATGAATTTTCGACTAGAAAAAATAATGTTCTATCAAAAAAGAGGAATTCTAAACTCATACAATATACAGGATAAAGTTGTAACCGAACATGAAACAGTAAAATTTTCAGATAGTATAAATAATTTTTAACCAACAAAAATTAATTTTTAACAAAATTGTACAATTTTTACCAAAAAAGAAGAATATTGAAGAAAATACACAAATTATTAAGAAAATTATTTAATTTTAAAGACAAAAAGGCGAATTATATATAAAAAAAAGTAGAATTTTCAAGCGAAAAATATAATTTTTCAACCAAAAAGTTCAATTTTCATTAAAATTGTTTAATTTTCTACTAAATTGTTGAATTTTTAAACCAAAAAGATTATTTTTATACTAAACAGTAGCATTTTTAACATAAAAGTTAATTAAAAAGCAAATAGTTGAATCAACTTCAAGTCAAATAATCGATTTTTCAACCAGAAAATATGAATTCTCAACGAAGCATGTAACAGTTGATATTTCAACCAAACAATTGCATTTTTAAGCGAAAAGAAAAAATTTTCAAACAATAGGATTAAATTTCTCCCAGAAAAGACGAATTTTCAACAAAATACGTGAATTTTCAACCAAAAAGTCGAACTTTCAACTAAAAAAAAGTTGTTAACCAAATAATTAAACTTTTGACGGGAAAAAAATAAAATTTTAACCAAAAATGAAATAGTTTAATTTCCAGCTTAAAAAATTTATTTTGAACGAAACATGAAGCGAATTTTCTTCAAAATAGTTGAATTTTCAACCAAAGAGATGAACCTTCAACTAAAAAAATGAATTCTTAACAATTTAGTTGCATTTTCAACCGAATAATTAAAATTTTAACCTAACGAGATAAATTCCGAACCAAAAATATAATAGTAACCTTTTCAATAAAAAAACGAACTTTTACCCAAAAATATCTACTGAATAATAAAATAATAAAAATAAAGAGCCTCGGTGGCTCAGTTGGTTAGACGCTCGGACTTCAGCTCAGAGGTCCGGGGTTGGATCCCTGAGCCGGTACCTCTTGAAATTTTTCTATGTGCCTTTACCGAGGTTCTGGCGGTTCGGATCCCACCTTAAGCTTGTAGGTCCCCCATCATGCACTTAACTGCAACCCAGTCCGTGAATTATAGGATAAAAACCAGGCTTTACCCAATATGTCAAGGCACACGCTCTTATCAGATCACTTGATTGCATTATAATAATGCATCCGTGACTGATAATATATACCGGAACATCCCCGTGCATACCATTAAAAACATTTATATATAAAAAATCCAACCCTAACCAAAAATGCCTTCGACATATTGGGCTGTAATCATCTTAAGCCTCTTAAGCATCTTAATTTTATAAAAATAATATTTACTAAAATATCTTACCAGAGAATTCTTGACCAAGCGTTAAGGGAACTGCATCCTGCGTATGAGTCCTTCCAATTTTGATAATGTCTTTCCATTCCTCAGACTTCTGTTTTAAGGCTGCGTGCAACTGCTGCAGACCCGGAAGCAAAATCTTGTTGATTTCGAGAGCGACTGCAATGTGCATCGCTGTTGGGAAAGTATCATTCGAACTCTGCGACATGTTGACGTGATCATTTGGATGAACGGGGCTTTTTGAGCCGAGCTCCCCGCCGAGAATTTCAATCGCACGATTCGCTATGACCTGACCAATATTTCCTTTTATCAGCAAATGATAAATAGTTGTAGAAGATTATTACTGTTAATTGAAAGAACACTTTCATGCGGAATTAGCTTTACTACAAACCTCATTCGTGTTCATGTTGCTTTGAGTTCCAGACCCGGTCTGCCAAATAACCAGGGGGAAGTGATCATTGTAGAGTTTTCCGCTGATCACGTCGTCCGCAGCTTTGCTTATTGCATCTGCGACTTTCGCATCCAGTCCAAATTCCTTATTTACTTCGGCGGCGGCTTTCTTCAGGATTCCCATTCCCACGATCACCCCGAGCTGCGAAATAAAATAAGACTTTGTTGGTGAGCAGATTCTAATTGAATAAGTTAATATATTCGAAGGCAGAATGACAAAGGACAATTACTTAATGTAAATTGATACGGTTCCGTAATATTTTTAACAAAAAACCATCAAGAAAATCCATGTATCTAAAATTAAAGTATAACGTTAAAGTTTAGTAATTGCAACAAAAGATTGTAATAACGTTATAAAGACTTCAAATATCGGTATAACTAGATTAGAATTTGATTTTTATTCCATTGTTCTGGAGAAAAATATACATAAAAACGGAAGTCTTCTTACAATTTTTGAAATTACTACTACACGAAAAATCATTTAATATTTTAACTTCTGATAGTTCATGCAATCCTATAAATTTCTATAAACCGCCGTAAAGCCCTTAAGATCCCTTAAAATAATTTCAAATACTTTGAAAAACTTCAACAAATTTGCAAGTCCGCCTTAATCAATTGAAAAATTTTGAAGGCTCGAAAAATCCCATACATTTGTTTAAAATCCCTTGAAATTATTTGAAATTCTTCATAAATTTTCAACCTGTTGAAATTATTAGAAATCCTTAGAATCCCAATGAAATCTATTAAAATGTCAAAATGTTTAAAAATCACTTGAAATTCTGTGAAATCCCTCGAAAACTTTATAAATAACTTAAAATATTTAGAAATCCTTTGAAATATTTTTAAATACTTCGAAAATCCTTAAAATCTTTGAAAATACTTTGGGGTCTCTAGAAATCTTTTCAAATCATTTGAAAACTTTTACAAAATCGATCAAATCTCTCTAAATCCCTTGAAGTTTTCTAAAGTTAGTTGAAATCCATAAAAATCATGTGCAATTCCTTAAAATTAAAAATGATATAAAATAAAAGACTTTCAATTTTTTATTTTACATTTTTCTGCTGTACCGACAAATCGAGCGAAATTATCTCTGGATTTGTCGGGGCGACTGAAAAATGCCGAAAAATAAAATTCCCGACACTGTAAAATTCCCGAAAAGAAAACATTCGAATTAAAAAATTCCCGAATTTGTAAAATTACCGAAGTATAAAAATCCCACATTGGACAATTCGCGAATGATCAAATTCTCGAACAGTTTATAATATTACCGCACTTGAAAATTTCCGAATGATAAAATTCTTAAAAGACATTTTGCCAAATTATAAAATATCCGACTCTGTCAAATTATCGAAATTAAACAATTCGCGAATTTAAGCAATTAAAAACATTTTTTAAGTTCAGTGATTTTTTTTTTAATTATTGTTTTTATTTAAAAATAACAATAATTGAAAATATTTCGCAATGCAAGCTTTTTTAAAAATACCTATGGTAGTTTATATAAATTATTGCTTTTGTAATAAAAATCTTATTGTTGTATTGTTCTTTTGCATTGAGAAATATTTGTTTCAATTATTGTTATTTCAAATTCAAACAATAATTTAAAAAACATACATTGAACATACAAAAAAAATGTTTTTGATCAAAATATTTCATTATTGTATTTTTAATAAATAAATATAATTTATTAAAAAACAATTTTGTTTAATTGTTTAAATTCGATAATTTTCTAGTGTGGGGAGTTTTCCAGTATTGAATATTTTATAATTCTGGAATTTTCTTTCGGAAATTATATTGGGACAATTGAAAAATGCCGGGAAATATAATTCCTGACACTGTAAAATACTTCAAAAAGTAAATATTGGAAATAGAAAATTCCAGAATTTGTGAAATTACTGAAGTATAAAATTCTCGCTTTGGAAAATTCTCGAACAATAAAATTCTCGAACGGTTTATAATATTAAAAAAATTGAAAATACTTGAATAATACAATTCTCGACAGTATATAATATTACCGAATTTGAAAATTTCCTAATGATAAAAATCGCAACAGAAATTGGCCGAATTATAAAATAAACGACACTGTCAAATTCCCGAAACTAGAAAATTCGCAAATTTTAACAATTGAAAACATTGTTTTTTAATCAATATTATTTATTTATTAAAAATACAATAAAGAAATATTTTGATCAAAGAAAATAAATATTTTGATCAAAGAAATTAATATTTTTGTAAAGTTCAATGTATTTTTTTGAATTATAGTTTTAATTTAAAATAACAATAACTGAAAAAGATTTCTCAATGCAAGTTTTTTTAAAAGTATTGATCTTGTAATAACAATCTTGTCCTGGTATTGTTCTTTTGCATTGATGAATATTTTTTTGTCAATTATTGTTATTTCAAGTTCAAACAATAATTTTTAAAACATACATGGAACATAAAAAAAATTTTTTATCAAAATATTTCATTATTGTATTTTTAATGAATAAATACAATTTATTAAAAAACAAATTTATTAATTGTTTGAATTCGGTAATTTTCTAGTGTCGGGAATTTCCCAGTAAAATAAGATCCCGGAGACTGTAAAATTTTTCAAAAAGAAAATATTCGAAATAGAAAATTCCCGAATTTATAAAATTACCGTAGTGTAATAATTCAAAATTGGGAAATTCCCGAAAGAAAATTACTGAATTAGAAAATAATCGACACTAAAATTCCCGAATTTAAACAATGAAAAAAATTATTTTTTAATAAATCTCATTTATTTATTAAAAATACAATAATAGAATATTTGGAATAAAGATTCTTTTTAAATTATTGTCTGAATATTTTATTATTGTAATGTTAATAAATCAACAATATAGATTAAAAAACAATCTTTTTATTTGTTTAAATTCGTGAATTTTCTAGTTTCGGGAATTTTGCAGTGTCATTACTTATTATTCGGGAATTTTCAAATTCGGTAATATAATAAACTGTTCTGGAATTGTATTATTCGAGAATTTTCAATTTGGAATTTTTATATTTTGCCAATTTTACCATTTCGGGAATTTTCTATTTCGAAAATGTCCTTTTTCGGGAATTTCACACTATCGGTAATTTTATTTATTTGTATTTATTAATTTATTTTATTATTTGCCGCTTTTTTGCACTATTAAGTTTCGAGTTACTGTTAAATTTAAAAAAGGCAAACTTCAAATTTAAAATTATTATTGAAATATATAAATATATTTAAAATAATCATTAATACCATTCCTAAAACGTTTAATATTTTATATTTTTGAGCTCATTTTAAAGGTTAATTTCCATAGAATTTTGGAAACCCATTCTTAAAAACTGTGGAAATCTATATAGAAAATAAACTTTGAACTTTAAAAAATTAATATTCGCGCAAATTCTAGAAAAGCTTCTCAAAACATACTCAATACTGATTTTTAGCATCACAATATTGAAAATTAGAATATTAAAAATAAAATAATAAATCTTTTTACCGGCATGCGTTCCGAGGAGTCGCCAATGGGAAAATTCATAACAGATCTCAGGGTTTGTGCTCCATAATATTTATCACATGGCACCTTTAATTCTCCAAATGTGTCCCTCTCCAATCTGTAACCTTGACTGCTGTCCTGAAATTAAAGAGCAAAATTTCTAAACTCATTTCCAAGATTCAATCATTAAGGTAACAACATAAATATTTAGAAAAGAGTTTTTTTAAAACTAATTCTGATTTTTTACACATCATAAAAAACCTAATTATAGTGCAATAAATCTTGAAATTACTTATCAGCTGAGAACACACCATTTTTAGTGAAAAACACGACAAGTCGTATTAGATTGAGAGAACAAACAAGCTGATAGAGTCACTACCAATCCAGTTATGATAAGAAGGTGGAATATGCTGTTAGTCGAAAAGTCAATTTCACACAAGGATACAATATGTGTAGCACACATCAGCAAAAAAGTTACGAAACATGTGTGAAAGGGGAATAGAGTCGAGATGATTTGTTCTTTCACATAGCTTTTTACTCACGAAATATGAGATGAATTAATTGTGTAAAGATGACCCAGGAGTCATGAGAGTCAAGCTATTCAAATAGATCAATTTAACTCTAGTGAATTTTTTAAATTATACTCCTTAAGGGTTTACAATTTTTATCTTTATGACTAGAAGGCTTTAAAAAATCGAATGGAATTTCAAAAAAAGTCCACAAAAAGTCGCATAAAATTTTTAAAGATAATAAAAAAAGCAATATCAAACACTGAATGACTGAAATAATAACTTTGTTTATTCAGAAGTACAGTAAATAATTATCATTGGCTTTCAAATATTCTTTGTACGATCAGAATAAACTTCAAAGTTAAAACAATTCTTTAATAATAGTCATTCAGTTTGAAGGATTGTGAATCTGAGATTAAAATATTTCTTTCTGAACTTTTAAACTTGTTAACTTGAATTATTTCCAAATGAGAGAAGTTTATAACTTTCATTAATTTTTAACTTCAGGAATATTGATTTTCAACATTGAAAAATTGAAATTACTCAACAATTAAGGCTTTGAGACCGTAATTTTTTTATTAATTGAGACTTCACAGCCCAAAGTGCTTTCGAAACAGGCGAAATCGTGTGATTTTTGACGAAAATAGGAGGATAAATTCTTTTTAATCAAATTAATATAGATACAATATTGAATTTTGTATAAAAGGCTTTAAATTCTCAAGGTTTCAAGTCCGAATATATTGGATTTTCAAAGAGACAAATTTTTAACAAAAGAGTTGAGTTTCCAAGTTAAAAATTCTTAAAATTTAGAAAAAAGTTGACTTTTGAACCAGAAAATGTGAATTATGAATCAAATAGTTGAATTAAAAAAAAATCATTTTTAACCAAATAATTGAATTAAGAAATTAAATAGTTGAGAACAGCCAAGCAATAGAGATGAATTTTTAACAAAGTAATTGAAGCTTCAGCGAAATAGTTGCATTTTCAAGCTGCAGGGATTAATTTTCAACCTAAAAATATGAATTTTTAACAAAAAAATATTAAACTTCGACCGAATAGTTAAATTTTCAAGCCAAAAAGACGAATTTTTAAGGAACAGTGGAATTATTAACCTGAAATTTTGAATTTTCAACAAAAAAGATCATTTTCAACGAAGAAAGATGAATTTTCACCAAAATACTTAAATTTTCAAGCAAAACGATTTTTTTGGAAGACAATTAAATTCTCAATGGAAAAGTTAATTTTCAACCAAGAAAGATGAATTTTCAATCCATTAGGATGAATTTTCTATCCAAAAAGACGAATTTACGACAGAATATTTCTCATTTTTAACCAAAAACGATTACTTTTGAACAAAATAATCGAATTTTCAACCATATCGTCGAATTTTCAAACAAAAAGATTAAACTTTAACCAAATAGTTGAATTTGCAAGCCAAAAAACAATTTTTTTAAAGGACAGTGAAATTATCAATCTGAAAATTGGAATTTTCAACAAAAAAGATCATTTTTAACGAAGAGAGATCAATTTTCAATCAAGAATGATAATTTTTTAATCAATAAAGACGAATTTTCTATAAAAAAATGCGAATATTCAACAAAACAGTTCTCATTTTCTACCACAAAGATGACTTTTGAATAAATAATTAAATTTTCAAACCAAAAAGACGAATGTTTAAAAGACAGTTAAATTATCAGTGTGCAAAGTTTAATTATAAAAAAATAATTCGTTTTCAACTGAGAAAGATGGATTTTTTTCAATTTTAAAAACATTTCAATTCAATTTCAATTTCAAAAAAAGTAATTTTTTAGCAAACAGTTGCATTTGCAACCAAATAGTTGGACTTCCAATCAAAAGAGACAACTTTTCAACAAAGTAGATGAATTTTTAAACAAATAGTTGAATTTTTATGCCAAAAAGAATTTTTTATAAGACAGTTAAATTTTCAACATAAAAGTTAACTTTTAACCAAGAAAGATGAATTTTCAACAAAAAAATATGACTTTTCTACCATAAAAGAGGAATTTTCAACGAAATAATTAAATTTTCAACTAAATAGTCGAATTTTTAACCGAAAGGATGAACTACTAACCAAAAATAGTTGGATTTTCTTAATGGATTCTTAAGGGGGAAAAAGCGAAATTCTTTTTTAACAAGGGGAACGGGAAAAATAGTGTGAAGACTGCAATTGAATTTAAAATGAATTGATTTTAAACGTTTTCAACTTGAAAATCTTCAACTGTCAAGCCTTGCAATTTGAAAAAAATTAAAACTTTCAATACAGATTCACCAAATTAGAAATTGTTCAAAAGCATACGGTATTAACTGAAAACTTTGTAGGTATGAGAATAATTTGAATAATTTCTCAACTTAGAATGTTCTCAAAACTAAAATGGTAAACATTTTTTTTTAATTTCAATTTTAAAAGTTAAATTGTGGATAAAATTGAAACCAAGTTTATCGAATTTCTAAGCCCTGTGATGTGCCAAAAATACGACTCTATTACACCTTGTAACAGTGAAAAGCTTATTTAGATGAAGATGATAGCCTTGAATATATATTTGATTTTCTCAATGAAATTTGTTTCATAATACACTACACTAGAATTATAGTTTGGAATCTTAACTTCACAACGAAACTAAACAAATATGAAATTTTAACTATTTTCCGAAATATAACAAATGTAGACTGGTGCTCGAGACGAAAATCGTGCGATTGACGGGCAATTCTCACTTTTTGTTTTAAAAGGCACGATTTTCAATTTTTATGAAAATCTATTTTCAAAACAGAATTTCCTTTAATTTCAAACATTAAATTAATAAAATCTTTTCATCCCATTTTTTTATTTTGTTTCCTCGCAGAGAAAGATCTGTACGATTTTCAAATTTTGTATACATTTTACAAATCACCAATTTTAAATGAAAACACATTAATACATTAAAATCAAGTAAATTTTCTAGAGCTGTTTTTCATATTCAAGTACCAAATCCATTTCAAATCAGGCAGGTCCTAAAGTTAAAGTCACAGAATTTCTCAGATACGAAATATATTGCATACGTATTTTTCGGATATGCGAAAAAAAAATTTCTACATAGTCTACGAAAAATGCCCAGAAATCTCTATATTTTGTAATGAGTAAAAGATAAATTATATCTTGAAAAATAAAAAAACTTTTCAGTAGCAAGATTTCTTCTAAACGAGATGTTTCTTTCATAATAGACTTAAAGTTTTGAATTACTTTAATATGAATTTAACTTTATGGGCCAAAGAAACCTGGTAAGTGAAAAACGAACTTCGCCAACCAAAATTAGAAAAAAACATCAGGGAATTTTATTGGTCAGAGAAAAATCAGGAATTACAAAAAAATTGTGCAAAAGTCAGGGAATTTCTATAACTTTAAATAACTTAAAAAGAATAAATCTGAAATTTTTAAATTTTAATATGAAATTGTTTTAATGCGTTCATAAAAGATTCTATTACAAGTTTAAGATTTTGGTCTTTGAATATTAGTGGTCAGGGAAAAATTAAGGAATATTTAAAATGCACTTTTACGGTAAACCTTATATGATATTCCTGTTAGTAATTTATTTGTCTTGTATTTCTATTACTTTTTTGCAGTTGCTCCCTCATGAAGATTATCTTTTTAGTTATAAATTTTATTATTATTTTGAAAATTCAACAATTTTGTTAAAAAGTCTTTATTAACAAGTCAACCTCTGTGGTAGAAAATTAAAGAGTTTTGCAGAAAATTCGCCTTTTTGAATTGAAACTTCAACTATTTTCGTAGAAAAATTACTTTTTGTTTAAACTTCACATTTTGGTGTTGAAAACTTAACTGAAATCTTTTTTGGATGAAAATTCAACTATTTTTTTGTTGAAAATTTGTCTTTTTAATTTAAAAATTCATATACTTTACTAGAAATTGCATCTTTCTTGGATAAAAATGCAACTGTTTGGTTGAAAACTATACAATTTTGTTAAAAAGTTATCCTTTTTGATTGAAAATTCCACTGTTTTGTTGAATATTCAACAATTTTATTCAAAAGTCATCCTTTTTGGTTAAAACTTCAACTGTTTTGTAGAAAACTCAACTATTTCGTAGAAAATTTACTTTTTCTTTAGAATTCATATTTTGGCGTTGAAAAGTCAATTGATATATTTTTTGGATGAAAATTCAACTTTTTTTTAAATTTGTCTTTTTGATTTAAAAATTCATCTGTTTTGGTAAAAATTGTATCTTTCATGGATAGAAATGCAACTGTTTGGTTGAAAATTAATCTTCTTTGCTTGAAAATTTAACTATTTTTTTTTTGAAAAATTTGGATGAACCACTTGTTAAGAAATCATTCTTTGTTGAAGAATCATATTTTTAGACGAAAATTCAACTCTTTGGTAGAAAGTTAAACTATTTAGGTGAAAATTAATTTTTTTAAATTGAAAATTCAACTACGTGGGTAAAAGTTAAACTAATTTGTTAAGCTTTTTTCAAAGAAGGTTTATCTCTTTGGTTTAAAATTGAACTATTTCGTTGAAAAATAATTTTTTTCCAGAAAATGTATATTTCTTTCATGACTGAAAAATCTTTATCTTATGAAGATTCGTCTTTTTGATAATTAAATTCACGCTTTTTGATGAAATTTCATCTTTCTTGGTTGAAATATCAACTATTACTTTTTTGTTGAGAATTCATCCTGTTAGGTGGAAAATACATCTATTTTGTTGAAAATTTCAGTATTTTTTTTTAAATTTCAGTATTTTGTTAAAAAGTCATCTTTTATGGTACAAAAGTTTTTGTTGTTTAAAATAAATAAATAAATTTGAAAAATGTTAATTTGTATCTAAAATATTCTTTTATTCCGTTCATAAAAGATCCTATGTTAAAAATATTATGAGATTAAAATGCTGGTTTATGGATATTAATGGTCAAGGAAAATGAAAAATAGGCCAAGCACAAATGAAGGAATTTTGAAAATTAAGTTGTCGGCCACTGTGCCTAATTCTTTCAGCAATAACTAGCGAAACAATAAAATGCAATCCATCTTTATGTCTTCCCCATAACGAGTTTGATAAAATAAAACCTAACTTCGAATTTAATTAAAAATGGAAATTTATATATATAAAATCTAGAAAATCCCATATAAATTTACATAAACCTGCATTATATTATTGTTAAATACACTCAACTTATTGCAATTTCATCATTTAGAAAAGTAAATAAAATTATTCATAAAAGAACAATACAAACCTCAAGCAATATAAATTACTTAATTTGTCGGCTTTTAAAGCCACCCGGGTGGAAAACATTTTTACAAGAAAGTGCAACATTTTCACAACTGTAATTTTTTGTTAAAACATGTACTTTTTGTAAAAAATTTACGAAAATGAAAAAAATACAATTAAATACTAATAAATAAGTTGTTCTTGTATTTGTGCATAGAAAAGTGAATAACTAAAAATAAAGTATAAGTTTCAACAATTCAAACATTTGAATAGCTTTTGATTAATAGCTTGTTTTTACTTTCCTAAAAAAATCTACAAGGCATTAAAGAAAACTACAGGATTTTGCATTTTTTTAAATCATGGCCTTTGACGTCATAAATACACTTTGCATTCATTTGAAATCATTAAAATATTTTTAATCTGTGTAAAATCTTTTGAAATGATGTCAATCTGGTTTACTATACCTCTTTTAAAATCTTTCGGAATTTTTAAAATCTTTGGAAATGTTTGAAATCTTTGAAATCTGATGTACATGCTTTTTTCAAATTTTTGAAATCCTTTAAATCTTTTGAAAAATTTCAAAGCTTTATGAAATTCTCGCTAAATATATGAAATCTATTGTACGCACCTTTTTGAAAACTTTGAAATCAATGAAATCTTTGTAAAATGTTCAAAATCCTTTTAAATGTTTCTAAGTCTTTGAAATATTTTTAAACCTTTTGAAATCTTTAGTAATGTTTTGTAATTTGGTGTACACTCAAAAACATAGTGGTGAAACCCTTGAAAAATCCATTATATAGCCATGGCTCTTTCTAATTCTGAAACTGAATTAGCATCGAAATTTTCAATTAACAATGTTTATAATTTGTAAGTTGAATATCACGAAAAATGTATACTTTAACATTCTATATTAGCGGAGACGAAATTAAAAACTTATAGAATTATTCACAATATTAAAGTCTGTTCATTGCAATCTATAAATTAATTGTCATAGTCTACGAAAAATGCCCAGAAATCTCTTTATTTTGTAATGATTTTCGCATTTCAATAGAATAAATGTTTAAACAAATTTTTAATTCAAATTTCTCGTGAAAAATTCAAGGAGATTTCCAGGTATTTCAAGGTTCAATAACAAAATTTAAGGAAAATTCTAGGTTTTTAAGGTCTTCATGGTCGCTGGACACCCTGCAAACCTACAAAAAAAAAAAAAAAGTCGTCCGAATAATGGAAAAAAAGTTGTGTGTTTCCTGTAATTTATTCTATTTATTTGCAGGTTCTTGAGAAAATGGTTTTAGTTTTTTGTAAAAATTTTTCCACCAGAGTATATACATCTTACGTGAATATTTATTATGTATGTATAAATATTTATATGTATAAGCCTTTACCTGCAAAGCATATATTATGTTAAAAAATAAAAATTGCCATTTGTTACAAGTCCCATATTATCTTATTATTTCTGGAAACCATAAATTACGAACAGTAAGGGGAAGGGAAATATTTTTAATCATTTATTATAGGGGGAGGGGGGGGGGGGCTTGAAGAGGGCCTATAATCCGTTACGTAATTTAAGTACGGCCCCTTACTTTCTTTGCAGTTAAAAAATTTTGCTACTTGAAATAAACATAATTTTCAGATTTGAAAAATGACTGAATAATTTTTAAGAAAGTAAGGGAACCTTTTTTTAAACGAATTTATAAACAAACGAAGGGAACTATATGATTAACATTCAATTTCGAAAAAATTTTAACATAACATTTAAACATAACTTGAAAAAATTAACAACGAAATATTTACTATAATGGTTAATTAATGCACACAGAAAACATCAAAATATTCTGTTGTTACATAAACCCAAAATAATACCCTATTGAAAAATAGCTTCAAGAATTCAAGATATGTTAAAAAATATTTTTCAGTAGGTCTATTTTTGGCATATCACCTGATTATGTAAAGGTAAAAAAATGTATTTTAAACTGTCATTGACAACAAGAAACACTTGAAATTTATGCCGCAACAATGATATATTTTCCTAGATGCTTCAAGTGTTTTTTCTTGAAATAAATGTGACTTTTTAAGTGAAAAAAAGCTACAAAAAATCATTACCTTTGCAAAATTACGAATTCTTGATTCTGACATAGTCAACCTCTTTGTTAAAAAATTTGAAATTTCTTTCATTTGTCGAGCACTGCCACCTCTTACAACTCGACATCGCAAAGCGTTAAAAACCATTTCAGTAAGGATTTAAATTTTTCCAAAAATCTCAATATTTTTTTTCAGAAGAATCGCCAGACGAGCGAAAAATACGGCTCATGCGCACGTGTTTTGGGCATAAACGTACAAATATCTAGATCCCGAATGAACGGAATAAAAAATTATCAAGGCGACTTTCCTCAAAAAAATTATTTGTTATTTTTAACAATTGCAACTTTCATTGAAATCGTTACTGGCTGCTAATTGGTTTACATTCTGAATTAATATTCCCTACACAAATATTAAGGAAAATATGTTGATTTACTTTTGACAAAAGCCGCGGTAGGTTTTGAAATAATCTATGAATTATTATTTTACTTTGGCTTAATTTCTAGATGCTTTCTTGGTTTATGACAAATCTGATTGGTCGAGAACCTAGATGCAAACTGGATATGTCAAATTAGGGCGCTTTCACACGATTACAGATTAGCAGCTTCATTGCATGCAGAAAGTCCACAAGAGTGAAAGAGATGGATAACTGTCTCTTTCACTCTTGTGAACTTCCTGCGTGCAATCTGCTGATCTGCAATCGTTTGAAAGCACTCTTATCATTTTTCGATTGAAAATTTTGAAAAATAAATAATTTGCGGCCGTGCTTGTCTTCCACATTTCGGCCATCTTGACACCGAACATCACAACTAAGGTACTATCACAACTAGGGGAGTGTACGTACCGGTCGCTAGGCTGCGCTAGCCGCTCTAGTGAAATAAGTTCCGTAAAAATTCAAATTAGATCAATTGAAAACTGTTTTTTTTTAAGGCCATTTGACGAGTGGGTTACGTGACCGGATTCCTACCTTATCGACACTTTTTTTATTTGTAAACTTATGTTCACACGAATAGCCTCATTGAGTTGAAAATTTGTGATAATAATTAAGAAGCACTAAGAAATGCGGCTCTGGTCCTAAATTTTAATAATTATGAAAAAAGCAAAAAAAATTATTAACAAAAAAAGCTTTTTGGCCTCAAAACATGGCCTTAATACAAATTATAATGATAAAAATGTATAATTTATTCGTGAAATAAGTTAAAATTGTATGTTATTCAGTTTTAAAATAAAAAATTAATAATATTTTAAGCACTGGTTAGTTTTTCTTGCGTATGTATAGTTCTGAATTTCACAATTATAGCATTATTGTCTACTGAAAGAACGTTTCATAGTATTTGTTTATACATTTTTTCGAAATATGTTTTGCACCTTAAATGAAAAATGGAATAGTTCAATATTTTCAACCAGAAAAACAAATCTTGAAAAATAGCTCAATTTTCAACTAAAAAGATGAATTTTCAAACAAGAAGATTAATTTCCTACCACAAAGGCACATTTTTAACAAAATACATGAATTTGTAACCAAATAGTTAAATTTTCATTTAAAAAGGTACATTTTCAATCAAAAATGGAATAGTTCATTTTTCAAATAAAAATTAAATATTTGAAATTTCAGTTAAAAAATGAATTTTCAACCTAAAAGATGAATTTTTAACAAATTTCTCAGATATCCAACAAAGAAAATACATTTCAACCAGAAAAATGAATTTGCAACTAAGAAAATGAATTTTCAACATAGAGTCGAATACTCAACTAGAAAAAGTATTTTTCAACCAAAAACGGAACAGTTAAATTTGCAACAAAATAGTTGGATTTTCAACCAATATATGAATCAATTTCTACCAAAAAGACGAATTCTCAACAAAATACATGAATTTTGAACGAAATAGGTAAATTTTCAACTAAAAAAGATAACTTTCAAACCAAGAATTGAATAGTTACATTTTCAGTTAAATAAATTAATTTTAAAAAATGAAACAGTTTTGAACAAAATAGTTAAATTTTCAAAAAAAAAAGATGAGTCTTCAACCAAAACGATCAATTTTCAACAAAACAATTCAACATTCAACCAATTAGTTGAATTCTCAATAAAAAATATGAATTTTCAACGAAAACTGTAATAACAATCAAAAACGATTTCAATTTTAAGTTAATAATGGCTCAACTATACCAAAAAGACGTATCTTCAACAAACTAGTTGAACTTTCAAATAAGAAAGATACATTTTTAACCAAAAGTGAAATAGTTAAATTTTGATTTAAAAAAATTAATTTACAACGAAAAAAACGAATTTTCAACAAAATAGTAGTTACATTTTTAGAAAAAAAAAATGAATTTTCAATAAAGTAATTCAACCAAGAAGATGAATTTCTTTCAAAATAGTTGAATTTTCAACCGAAGAAAAGAATTTTCAAACAAAAGTGAAATAGTTCAATTTTTATTTTAAAAAATTAATTTTCAACGAAGAAACGAATTTTCAACAAAATGGCAGTTAAATTCTCAACACAGAAAATGAATTTTCAATCAAGTATTTCAACCAACAAAATTAAATTTTTTTCAAAATAGTTACATTTTTAACCGAAGAAATGAATTTTCAACCAAAAAGATGAATTTTCAACCAAGATGAATATGTCACTTTCACCAAAAAGGACGAATTTATAGCAAGCTACATAAATTTCCAACCATATAGGTAAATTTCAACTAAAAAAGATACATTTTCAACCGAGAATGGAATAGTTAAATTTTCAGTTTAAAAATATTCACCGAAAAAAAAGTTTGAACAATATAGTTAGATTTTCAACCAAAAAGATGATTCTTCAACCAAAAAATTAATTTTTAAGGAATAATAAAAAACAGAACCACGTAGTTGAATTTTCAACCAAAAAAAAGATGTTCATTTTCAATTAAAAATGATCGAATTCAATGAAAAATACGTAATTTCTATAAGTCAGTTGAATTTTCAAATAAAATAAAAAATTCAAAAAAAAAAAAAAAATTTCTTCCAACCAAAAGACGAATTAGAGTCCAAATAGTTCAAATTTTAAGCAAAAAAAGAATTTTTATCAAAATATTTAAATTTGTAAAAAAAAAGAATTTTTATTGAAGGCGTTCAAAATTGAACCAAGTATTTGAATGTTAAAATACAAAAAATTAATTTTCAACTAAAAATGGAATACTGAAATTTTCAGTTAATTAATTTTTAACAAACAAAAAAAATAATTTTGAACAAAATAGTTCCATTTGCAACCAAAAAGATGAATATTCAACAAAAAAAGAAAATGTTTAACAAAAGAATTCAATATTCAACTAAGTAGTTGAATTTTCAACCCAAAAATATGAATTTCAAAAAAAAGGGTACTAGTTGATATTTTAGCCAAAAAAGACCAAATTTCATCAAATTAGTTGAATTTTCATGTAAGAGAGATTTTTCAGTAAATATAATGTTCTTTTGTGAATTACTGAATTTTAGAACCATGCAAGAAAAACTGACCCGTACTGAAAATATCAACTGTTTCATTCTTAAGCTAAATCACTGATGCTTTCACTTTGTTTAATGGATAAACTAAGAAATTCTGTTAATTAATTGTGGAAAAAATACAATTTTTCGTTTATCCAATTTTAATTTTCGCGGCACTTTGTCTCGAGCAGCTGGGGCCATCTAGCGACTAGTTGCCTCTCCTCTTGGAAACGTTGAAAACCGACCTCTCTGCCGAAAATTTGGTTAGTGAGGTTCGTTTTCTCCATAACTCTGTTTTCTCTGTTCATCCTGTTTGCCAACTTCGTCTTCAATGCGTGTGGTGTGGAATGGTGTGGAATGCATCTTGCAAGTCGGCAGAAGTGAGGATACGCATGCGATTTATCATTTACTCACGAAACACTGCATAAACATATGAGTGAATTATGAAACTGTGAAGTCGTGAAACATTGTCCCTGGTTTTGGACGCAGTGTCATTAATTCTTAAAGAGTGATCGCAGGCGAAAATAAAAATTGTTCCGTCGGTGTTTCTGTCCGCGACCTCGTGTAAACATCGCGGCTACCTATTCGTGTGTCATTGGAGATAATGATTACTCATTATGTAATTTGGGATTGAGGAAATGCTATGGTGGATGAGTTAATTCCTCGAAATCAAAGAACAGGCGGCTTTATTCAAAAATGACTGACACCTCTCCACCATCAACTCTCGCCAGGTGATTCACGAACATTTTAGCTGTTTCATTTGCCGCGATATCAAAGGATCATAAAACATTTTGATAAATTATCAAGAGCATGCTTTCAGTCTCATCATTTATTAAACTTAGTCTTAAATCTCGCTAGGTAACTTCTTTTAATCTGAGGTCGGGTTTGCCTCTTAATTTATGCATGCGACACATATATAGACTACTCAGATCGTCACCGATATTTTCATCTAGATTTCATTTGTATACGCTGCTTCTATGCAGATAATTTCAGCTATTGAGAGCGAAAGTAGTACGAGTAGTTTGTGTCAGGTGATACGATTTGTTCTGATTGATGATGATAGTTAATTTCAAATCTAACCTATTAAACACAAGTGATTCTGCTACTTGCATTTAAAATTGTAAAAGATTGGAACGTTTTTCTTCGGAGAATACTTCTTGTATGCCTTTTGGAGTCGTTAATTCTGTTGTGATGTAGGATCATTAATGATTAATAAGCTAACCGCTAGCACTAGACTGATGAAACTTATGTGTTCTTTAACCTTAACTCAGGGCTATAAATATAGAAATCAGTGATTCATTCAAGACCGTTTATTATCGCAATATATTCCGTGTTTTTTTTTTTTGGTTCTAGACAGTACATAGCAGTCTATTAGCTTATCAGTGACGTTCGTTAAAGCTCGATTGTGTTGCAATTGGTTTTAGAATAAGATAGTTATCGAAAACTGGTTCATGACATTTGTTTATTTACTTTTCGGAGTTTGGATGTTATCGTTATTCGAAAAAAATCATGATTTTTTTGTGTGTGAACCTTTTTTGATATAAATAATTTTGATGCGGGAACGTTTGTGATATTTATTTTGCAATTATGTGATTATTTCAGGGTGGCCGCATGTCGGGGAAACCTTGGGAATGACGGAGAAGTCAGGGATTTTAAAAAAATTGCAAAAGTTAGAGAACTCCTGTAAAAACCACTTTGAGTAACTGTCAAGAGTAATAATCAGTCACTTTTGTCACTTTTTTTCTCATGTCACTTACTAGTGACTTTTTCAAGTTAAAGTCACTGCAGTCACTTTTTTAAATAAAAAGATACTATTCGCTTTTTTTCAATAAACTAACCGATGGGTTGACAGCTATTATATTGCTGCATTTTCTTCAATTCTTTTGAAATCTTTCAGGGTACTTTAAAAGATTCCTAAAATTGTTAACAGATTTTAATAATTTGAAGGGCTTTCAAAGAATTATAAAGATTTTATAGTAATTTTTAAATTTTCCAGGGATTTTCAAGAATTTTAAGAAGTTTCAAGGGATTTTCAAGGATTTGAAATAATTTTTGGTATATTAAAAGATTTTAAGGAATTTTCAATAGATTTCAATCATTTGAAGGGATTCCAGAGGGTTTCAAAGACTTTAGTTTATTTTAAAAAATTTCCAAGAATTTTCAAAGGCCTTAAAAAGTTTCAAGGGATTTAAAAAGATTTCGAAGCATTTTGAAATATTTTTGGGCATTTTAAAAAATTCCAATGATTTTTCAAGATATTTAAACGTTTTCGAGAAACTTGTAATGATTTAAAGATTTAAAGGAATTATAAAACTTTATGGGGTTTCAAAGAATTTACTAGAATTTCGGAAGATATGGAACGATTTTATAGGATCTATAAGGTTTTAGTATATTTTAAAAGATTCCAAGGGATTTTCAAGAGCTTTAACAAATTTCAAGAGATTTCAAAGGATTTGAAATATATAATGGTATTTTAAATAGGTTTCAAGTGATTGCAAATTATTTGAGATTTTAGAGTATTTTTAAAAATTTCAAGGGATTTTCAAGAGCTTCAAAATGTTTCAAAGGATTTGAAATATTTTAGGGCATTTTAGAAGATTTCAAGATAATTAAAAGTTTTCAAGAAATTTGCAAGAATTCCAATGATTTTAAGAAATTAAAAAAAATGTCATGTGTTTTTAAAGAATTTACTAGAATTTCGTAAAATATGGAACGATTTTATAGGATTTTAGCAGATTTCAAATGATTTGAAATATTATAGGGTATTTCAAAAGATTCCAAGAGACTTGCAAGAGATTTAAAGATTTTTAAAGAAATTTCCAAGGATTTTAATGATTTTAAGAAATTACAAAAAAATTTCATGTGATTTTAAAGAATTTCTTAGATTTTTGGAAGCTATAAAAAGGTTTGAAATATTTTAGGAAATTTTAAAAGATTCCAAACAAATTTGAAGAGATTGCAAAGGATTTGAAATATTTGAGGGTATTTTAAAAGGTTTCAAGGACTTTTCAATTGATTTCAACAAATTGAAGGGATTTCAAAGGATTTAAATTATTTTAGGGTATTTTAAAAGATTTCAAAGCATTTTTAAGAGCTTTAAAAAGTTTCAAGGTATTTAAAAATATTTGAAAGGTTTAACGGATTTAAAAACATTGTCAGGGGGGTTTAAATAATTGCCTAAAATTTTTGAAGACACGGAACAATTTTATAGAACCTATAAGATTGTAGGCTATTTTAAAAGATTCCAAGGGATTTTATAAGGTTCCCGAGGATTTCAATGATTTCAAGAGATTTCTAAAAAGCTTTCAATCTATTTTAATATACTGCCCAGTATTTCGGGAAATATCAGATTTCATGTAGCTTTACGGGGTGTTATAATATTTTAATGGATTTTAAATAATTTATTCACAAGAATTGAGGTATTTCGTAGGATTTCAAAAATTTGAAGGAATTTTAATTGATTTTAATAATTTGACTTATTTCAAATGGTTTGCAATATTTTAAGGAATTTAAAAACATTCCAAAGCATTTTCACGAGCATTAAAAAATCTCAAGGGATTTGAAAATATTTTACAGGATTCGAAATATTTCAAAGTATTTTTTCAACAAGATTCCAAGTAATTTTTGTGATTTTAGGGTATTTTAAAAATTCCAAGTAATTTTCAATAGTCTACAAAAATTTCAGGGGTTTTCAAAAGATTCTGAAGGATCTTTAAAATACATTTTCAAGGTTTCAGGAAATATCACCAAATTTAATACAATTTTCTGAGATTTTATAATATTTTAATGGCTTCCGGAGAATTTATTCAGAAGAATTGAGGAATTGAATCTTCATTAATTTGTCTTGAATTCCTTCAAATTCTTTGGAATTCTATATCATTTTTTGAATTCTTCTAAATTCGCTGAATTTTACTCAATTCGATTGTTTTTTGTAATTTTTTTAGTTTAAATTTTTTCATACATACTTTTAAATTGTTTTCAATTCACTTAAAATTTGTTTAATTTACCATGATATTTTATGAATTTCATTGAATTTTTGTCATTTAGTTCAAATTCCTCTAAATTCACTCCAATTGTATTGAAATCAAAGGAATTTTTTCAATTTTTCCAATTCATTTTAATTCTTGAGTTTAAGTTAAATTTTTTTGAAGTCCTTTGAATGTATACTGGATTCGTTAAAAATCCCCGGGAATTCTTATAAATGTAATCGAATTGTTTTAAATCCAGAACATTAGTCGCATAATTAATGCAGATTAGTCACTTATTACGAATAAATTAGGATGCGGCAGTGCTGAGAATAATAAATAAAAAATTGATACATTATATTTAAAACGTTGTTATTCCATTTATAAAATATTCTATATTAAAAATGTTACAGGACTAGAATTTTTTCTTTAAATAATATCACTGGTCAGGTTATATGAAAAATTTTAGAAAAATCTGGGTCAGGCTTTGCGGTCACCCTGTCATTTTTAATACAATAAAAAATGGAATAGGTCGCCGCTTCAGGAATTATAATATTCATAACTTCGTCAAACATTGATTTTTATGAAACCGGGAAAATACTTCTCGTTTATTTCCTTTTAAAAAGAAGATATTTAATCGGTTACCAGTTGTGTGACTCACAAATTAAGCCTAGACCGCACGCCTGAGGGGAAATGAATCAGTGGGATTATTTCGTATTTGATGAGATTATCTATTTACGAAATTCGATTATTAATTCTACTGATAAAATTTTATTAGGCATTGATTTATATGTTTATTTAAATTATGAAACTTCTTCTGTCACTTAATTGCCACCTATTTTTGAAAAAAAGTTCACCTAGTTTAACGTAAATAGGTACTGTAATGACTGATATAGTACCTGCTACCCCATCTCAAAACTATATCATTACGACTATAGTAATTGGGTCCACGAATTCATTTGAATCATTATGAAAAATTATATTAAAATCGTTTTGATGGACTCGAGCACGTAGGCATCACGAACGAAGCCAAATAAATTGACTTCCAATATTTTTTGTTTCAACCTAATTATTTGAATACAATAGAAATGAGCTATTGAGAGGTGAAACTTCCATGTATAATGTGCAATTCCGTTTTCTTATTGTGTTGCAATTTTAGTGGAGGAGTGACTTTGTATCTTTGCATTTGCAGAATTTGCATACAATTATTGTATTCTTAAGGACACAGCGTCTGACGTATGACGGTTCAAAGTTCAATTTTTTGTTTAAAAATTAATATTTTTGGTTGAAAAAGCATCTTCTTTAATTTAAAATTAAATTAAAATGTAAAAAAAAAACAATGACACTGAATCTAGCACCCAGTTATCAGCACCAAGTTAATTTAAAAAAAAAACAGTTTTATTTTGGCTGAAAACTATTCCATTGTTAGTAGAAAATGTATCATTATTAGTTGAAAATTCATGTATTTTATTGAAAATTCGTCATTTCTGGTTGAAAATTTTTTTTTTAATTTAAAATTAAACCATTTTGTTGAAAATTCGTTTTGTTTTGGTTGCAAATCAATTCTTTAACTGAAAATTTAAATATTCCATTTTTGGTGTAAAATGTATCGTTATTAGTTGAATATTCATGTATTTTAATAAAAATGCGTTATTTTTAGTAGAAAATGATTCTTCTTGATTAAAAATTCATCTTTTTTGGTTGAAAAGCTAACTTTTTTAATTGAAAATTAAACTATTTCGTTGAAAATTCGTTTTTTTTTTAATCTGAAAATTCATCTATTTGGTTGAAAATTCATGTACTTTATTGAAATTTCGCCATGTTTCTCTCCTCAGTTAGTTTCGCATAATTAAAGTTTATAAATAGAAGCTTGTTCTACATTAATAGGATCTAATTAATAACATATTTATTTTTGTATTTTTTTACTATTAAAGCCGTTAAAAAAGGGCCTAAACACTAAAATAACAATTTCGAGATAAATAAAAAAAAGATAATAAATTTAAGTATGAATTAATAATTATATGGATACTTTAAGATCAGGCTAGTTAACTCTTTTATATCATTTGAACTGAAAATGTAACTATTCCATTTTTTGTGGAATTGTATTAATTGTTTTATGAATTAATATGTTTTCCTCCTTTTTCTAAAATTGCGACGCGATATTTGATTTTATTCTATGTATTGTTTTTCGATAAGTTTTATTTCTCAGAAAGAAAGTTGTTTTAGTAATCAGGTAATAAATATGTGAATAATTAATATCACATCGAATATCGGATAGTAGATTAGTAATAAAATACATTTTTTATTATCAGTATTGTTTTAATTTAAAAATACTAAATCAATTTTTAACGAAATCGATAGTTGCGATGATTTTTTGCTTCAAAGTGCAAATATTATGTGATGAATATTGTATGATCTTGAATTTAAAAATTTCATGACTAAAGAAAACTGTTTTTAAACCAGAAATAATTTATAAATAATTATTCTTTAATAAAGTGACAAAGAGGACTTGTGACAAGGCACGATCTTTGATATTAGGAATGTATAACACAAATGAAATCAACATTAATTTTAACGGAATCAACTTATAGAAGCTATCCTTAACAATGTAATTGCATAAGTGGACGTTGCAAAGGCTTCCTTATGGTTCCAGTACAGCCTGGACATATGTAGAACTCGACCAGGAAGATTAAAACCATATTGCATTTCCGAATTCATTATTGACATTCTTAACATGTATTTTATGGAAATCTCAGAGTTTTAAGATGTTTCGATTAAGATTTTTAAAACAGTCGATAGCTTAAAACCAAAACTATTAAAATTATTAGTATTCTTTCTACAGGGTGTTCAGCGACCTTGAAAACCTGGAATTCTCTTTGGATTTTTTTGAACCATGAAAACCTGAAAATCTCCAATTTTTTACGAGAACCTTAAATTAATTTTTTTTTTCTTTTAAAACAGTTATTTTATTAAAATGCGAAAAGTAATTAAAATCTTTTAGTCTTTTATGGAAGAAACATCTCGTTTAGAAGAAATTTTGCTACTGAAAAGTTTTTTTATTTATCAAGATATAATTTATCTTTTATTCAATACAGAATAAATAAAGAGATTTCTAGGCATTTTGTGTAGACCTTAACAATTATTTTATGCGTTGCAATGAACAGACTTTAATATTGTGAATAATTGTATAAGTTTTTTATTTCGCCTCGGCTAATATAGAATATTAAAGTATACACTTTTTTGAGATATTCAACTACAAATCATTACTAATGATTTTAAAAGGCTTCAAAATATTTCAAAGATTTAAAAATATTTAAAAGGATTTTGAACATTTTACAAAGATTTCACGGATTTCAAAGATTTAAAAAAGGCGTGTACAACAGACTTCAAATATTTCACAACAATTTCACAAAGCATTTAAAACTTCCAAAAGATTGAAAAGATTTCAAAGATTGGAAAAGGGGTACAGTACAGCATACCAGATTCTAAAGATTTTAAAACATTTCTAAGATTTGAAACGATTTCAAAAGATTTCAAAACATTTTAGAAGATTTGAAAAGAATTCACTAAGATTCAATTATTTTAACGAATAAAAATCATGTCACAAACAAAGGTTTAAGAAAAATTACAAAAATATTTCCAAAGAATTGACAAAGATTTCAATGATTTCACAAAAATTTTCCAAAGATTTCGATCATTTCATAAAGATTGCAAGGATTTTCAAAGATTTAAAAAAGGCGTGTACACCAGATTTCAAAGATACCGAACATTTCCAAAGATTTTAAAACTTTCAAAAGATTTCAAACCTTTTAAAAAGAGTATAGTAAAGCAGATTTCGAAGATTTAAAATGATTTTACACAGATTAAATATATTTCAATGATTTCAAATTAATATAAAAGATTTAAGAAAGAGTTTACAAATATTTCACAGATTACATACGAATTTCGTAAAGATTTCAAAAGAATACAAGAATTACAAAAATTTCAAAAGATTTTAAAGTTTTCAAGAATTTCAAATATTTTACAAAAATTTAAAAAGATTTCACAGCAATGTCAAGATTTTAAAAAGATTTTAAAGCACTTCAAGAGATTTCAACGAATTTACAAAGATCTCAAAGATTTCAAAGATGACTTAATTTTGCAATATATTAAGAATTTGTTTATTTATGGTTCTGCTTTCTTGAGAAATTGTTGGCCAATAAAAAATGAAATGGCTCATTTTTGACATATTTAACAAACGGTTATTTCATTATTTGATGTAAAAAAAGGAGACCTGAAAAAGTTGACTTTTTGACCTGAAAAACCTGGAAAAGACCTTGTATTTCGTTCCTAAGAATCGCTGGACACCCTGTTTCTACTCTTGTTTGATTAATTCCTTTGTGCTATTATTTTTTATGAATTGCGTACACTTCTTTTTTTGAAACGTTAAAAATGGTACAATTTAAAATTCCAAGCGTCAACAGTGAATTGAATCTATTAAGGATTGAAAAAATTTCAAATTGAAGGCTTATTTGAAGAAGATTACTATATCAAAGTTGCTACATCAAAAAGCATATCTGTCGAAATGATAATGTGTCTGGCAGTCTCGCCGTAATAAATTCTATTAGGAAATTGTTTTCACAAAGAATTCTTCTTGCATGACAATTGAAGATTAATATTTTAGTGCTCTAAGAATCTTCTCACATCCTGATATTTTTATTATAAAGTATGAATTATTTCGGAATAATTTTCTGCTGTATCTGCTGCAGAAAATGTGCTTTGAATCGTAATTTGCAATTTAAAGTTGGTTTTTTCGATGCGTGTGGAATGAAATTAAAATATGTTTTTTTTTTGTGTTTCAGGATATTGAACAGCGCAGTAACTTTAGTAAAATGTATAGCCCGGACATTGTTTGTTCTCGTGAACAATGCTTACTGCATCCCAACGTATGTTGTATGGATGGCATTACTATTTCCAGTCAAAGTTTACCAACCTCAAATTTATTGGCGTATAGAAGGCCTGATTTTCCATTGGCTATTAGCAATGGTTTCCATGTGGACTTGGTCCGCTGGTTACGACAGTGAGTATAAAATTCTCCTGATTTTCCCCGTTTTTGTCAAATTCCCCTTTTTTTTCTTATCCTCAAAGAACTTCCCCTCTTTTCTCTTTAAATATACGATATTTGAAACTACAATTGTCAGGGTGTCTACCCTACCTGGAAAACCTGGAAAACCTGGAATTGTCAGGGAATTTTTATATACCTGGAAAAACCTGCAAATGTCAGGGAATTTTTTTTAAAGTCAGGGCAATTTTTAAGAGGTTGCCTTCCTTTTTAAAAATTACAGTATTGAATTGAATGAAAATGATTCTTCATTTGTAAAAGTATAGCTCTCTATTAATATATTCATCTATTTGGTTGAAAATTTGATCTTTTTGGTTGAATTCCATTATTTTTTATTGAAAATTGTAATCTTTTCTGTTTGAAATATCAGCTGCCACACTTTTCGCTCCGAGTTCATATTTTCCGAAAGAAGATTTAATTACTTGGTTGAGAGTTACCCTTTTGTTAAAAATTAACTTTTTGTTTTAAAGATTCATCATTTTAATTGAAAGTTCATCTCCTTGGTTAAAAAATGAGCTATTTTGTTGAAAATTCGTTTTTTCTTTGGCTGGAAATTAATTTTTTTACTGAAAATTTAACTATTCCTGTTGCAACTTTAACTATTTTGTTGAAAATTTGTTTCTTTTTTTCTTGTTCAAAATTATTTTTGTTATTGAAAATGTTACTATTCAATATTTAGTTGAAAAATTATCTTTTTTACTATTTTTATTATTTTATCATTCTATTATTATTGTATTACTTATTATTTTTTAGAAAATTTTCGCTTTTCTAGTAGAAATTAATCTTACGGATTGAAAATTAGTCTTGTTGTTTGTAATTTAATGTTAAACATTAATTTTTAAGTGAAAGTTTAACCATTCAATTGTTGATTGACGATTTATCTTTTCAATTGAAAATTCATGTATTTTATTGAAAATTCGTCTTATTTAGTAAAAATTAATCTTCTTGGTTGAAAATTCTTCTTTTTGGTTAAAAAATCAACTATTCCAGTTAAAGATTGATCATTTCAGTTGAAAATTCATGTATTTTGTTGAAAAATCGTCGTGTTGAAAATTAATTTAAATTTGTTTTTCAAATAAGTCTGTTTTTTCTGGAAAATTCTTTTTTTTTACTGAAAATTTAACTTTTTCATTTTTGTTGAAAACTGATCTTTTTTTGTTCAAAATTCAGCTATTTGTTTGAAAATTGATTTTTTTCAGTTACCAAAATATGCACTGCATTTTAGGTATAAGTATTTAAAATAAAAATTTATTTGAATTATTATTCAAATTCATGGACTTTAAGAGAAAAATTCAAGAAATCATTAATTATGTTTTTAGTATTATTTAATTAATCGATCGCGCTAAAATATTTAAGAATATCTTGTAATATTAATTGAATTCCTAGAAACTGAAAAAAACATTATTTACAATAAATTCGCAAAACTGTATACATATCCGAGTCGATTGTTTTAAAATATGCGAAATATTTGAATGGCTACATGCTATGAAAAATTATATGTACCTGGAAAAAACTTGGGATACCTGGAAAAAACATGGAATTGTCAGGGAATTTTTTTCCGGGATTTGAGTAGACACCCTGATTGTTCGTTTTACATTTACAAAATTATTCTATTCTAAACTAGGGGACGACTGAAAAATCCCGAAATATAAAATTCCCGACACTGTGAAATTCCCGAATTGGAAAATTCCCCAATTATAAAATCCCCGAAGTATAAAATTCCCGAATAATAAAATCCTCGACAGTTTATAATATTACCGAATTACAGTGTCGGGAATTTTATTTTTCTGGATTTTTCAGTCGTCCCTTTAAATTTGTATAATTTCAAAATAAACTATTCAGGATATAAATAAAACTTTAAAGCTAAAATTTTTTTGTTGAATCTATACAAGTTAGATATTTTTGAAATCAACTGTAATGAAGTACGATGGTCTGTCTGTCCACATTGAAGATTCTTTAGTTTAAATTTGGATAACGATCGTCATTATGTTAGACATATTATAACAATTATTACCTGATTTTATGATCATTTAAAGGTAGCTGAAATAGTGTAGAAAGAGCTAAAACTAAAATTAAGTTTCTTGTTATGAATAGTGAAAGGCAAACTCTATTTTCTATTAATTAAAACAAAGTGTTCTGAACTGAAGAAAGAATTTTATTTTGTAAATTGATTTCTGTATGTAGTTTTCTTTAGTATCAAGAGATGTAGGTACAAAAAGTTATTCACTATATCTGAATTTTCATAATCAGAAGATTCAGTTTAAACCTTTAAAATTGAACCATTCCTAAGTTATCAATTGTGAATTTATGTTTTCAAATATGAACAATTTTGTATTAAAGATTTTAACAACGTAACTACTTAAAATTTAACAATATTTGACTGCAGAACAAAGCTAAAGGATTCTCAAACTGAACCATTTAAATTTGATGATTTCAAATTGTAATCATAATTTAAACTAATTTTTAATTATATAAATACATGAACATAATATATTCTACGTAATCGAAAAAATAATTTAAAACGATTCAATTTCAAGATCGCAATTTAAAAATGTTCGAATATTTTATTTTGATGAAAATTAAAAAAGTTATAGGATTTTCAAAAAATAGAACAAACTTTTTTCAACGGATTAAGCAGTATAATCGTATTTTTCAGTAGATATCAAATATATTTACAAATTTAACCCATGAAATTGTTCTCAAAAACTACAAATTACAAAAAAACAACTTTTAACCGGTCGGAAAATTGACGCGTAGTTTTTAGTAGACGTTAAATTTCTTTTCTTCAAAATTATACATTCCATATAATATTCGATTAAACAAAAAATAATTTAAGAGAAGTACTGGAATATAAAAGAGATTTATTCAACAGTAATCGAACACGGCGATGACATTCAAAAAGTCATCGATGAGAGGACTTTGGTCATCGCAAATCATCAGAGTACAGGAGATGTTCCTATGTTGATGTCCATATTCAATGCCAAACCAAACGTTTTACCTAATCTCATGTGGATTATGGATAGGATCTTTAAGTATACGAACTTCGGGATTGTTTCCGTTTTGCATGAAGATTTTTTCATTGTGTCTGTGAGTTGTCACTTCATCTCCGAAGATTTTTCCAAAACTGATTCATTCTATTGTTTTTGTTATCATTAGATTTTTTTACTGGTATTCTTTTGAAAATATTACAGGGTCGTAAAAAGAGAGAAGAGAGTTTACGGCATCTGACTAAACACTTGAAGGAATCTTACATTCCTCGAAACAGGAAGTGGATGGTTCTTTTCCCAGAAGGAGGCTTCTTGTGCAAGAGGCGAGAGGTTTCGCAAAACTACGCAAAAAAAAATAATCTGCCAATCCTCGAAAACGTCAGTCTGCCAAGAGTAGGAGCTATGCAGACTATTTTCGATACAGTTGGCCCAACGCAGAACAATAACTCGAACCAACAGTTAAACAACAGATCAAGTAATTAATGTTATTATTTTTGGAATTGTATCTTGATCCTTGAGACAGTGTTCAGTACGTCCTTGTGTTGTGTGTTGTTCGTTTTTAAAAATGTACATAGGTACGTGTCTTTAATTGTTCAAGTCGGAAAAGAATAAATTTAAATCGTTGACAAGCTAGATAAACCGGTTGAAAGTTATGTGGCATTTTGCTAACATGAGTAAATACTTTTTAATAATATTGTCGTATTTCTTATTTGTTTTCCGCAGGTATGACTGTAACTAAGCCTGAAATCAGTTGGGTTCTTGATATAACGATAGCATATCCTCAAGGAAAGCCTATAGACCTACCTACAATTATAACTGGTTCAAGACCGCCTTGTGATACAGTTTTGTTCTACAGATTGTTTCCAAGTTCTGTGGTAAGTTGACAATAATTAGTAATTGTGCAAGAATGATCGACGCGTTACTTTTCAGAAGTTATTCGGTCCAATTACTACACTTTTTCAGTGGCCACTTAAATTTCAGAAAAAAAAGTCCACGTCATTCATATTTAAAAATTCAAGTCTTCAAAAGTTAACCATTTCAAAATGAAAAAGTTATTGTATTGTACAATATTCCAAACTAGAGACCATCAGAATCGAATATTTTTCATTTTGAAGCCTTCGAAGTTAAAGATTTTTAGTTCATTCAAAACTGATCCAAAAATGAAATTTGTCAAATTGAAACGCCAAACGAGGAAATTTTTTAAATTAAGTCCTTTCAAAAAGAGATTTCAATATAAAGCCTTTAAAATTCGGTAATTTTAAATTTATCGGAATCGAAATTCGGTAGATTCAAAATAAAGTACTGAAAATGCGTCAACAATTAGGACTTTCCATTTTAAATTGTTGAAGCTTGACGGATTTAAATTTGAAATTGGCCAATTCTTAGTACTTTAATTTTAATTATTAATTGCTGCATTTTAAAATTATTAATTTGAAATTGTCTAATGTTTCTAGAGTTATAATCTAAAATTATTAAGCTGTAAATGATTTTAATTTTAATATACGCCGTACATAAACGTACGTATAGTCTGTAACAAAACTTAAACAATTTGGTAGAAAATTTAACTATTTGGTCGAAAGTTGAACTATATTGTTGAAAGAGCATTTTTTCAGTTGGAGATCCATCATTGTAGTAAAAAATTAATTTATTTGGTCGAAAATTTAACTATTTTATTGAAAATTCACTTTTTTTGTTGTTGAAACTTAATCTTCTCAATTGCAAACTTAACTATTCCATTTTTTGTTGAAAATGTATTTTTTTTTTAGTTGAAAGTTCAACTATTTAGTTGATAATTCATGTATTTTGTGGAAAATTAATCCTTTTGGTTCAGAGTTCAACTAGTTGGTTAAAAATTACTGTACTTTGTTGAAAATTCGTCTTTTGGTATAAATGTAATCTTTTTGGTTAAAAATGCAACTGTTTCGTTAAAAAATAATGTTTTAGTCGAAGATTCAAATGTTTTGTAGAAAATTCGTCTTTTTTGATTGAATAAAATGGTTCTAAATTTAAAATTTTCATATTTTTGTTTGAAATATCAACTATTATATTTTTCATTGGAAATTCATCTTTTTTATTGAAAATTAATCTTCTCGGTTGCAAATTTTTTTGATTGAAAATTGATGTATTTTGTTAAAAATGTTGTTCTTTTGGTAGAAAATCAATTTTTTGTTGTAAAAAATTAAGGTGTTTATGTTGAAGATTAGAGTATTTTATTGAAAATTTGTCTTTATTGTTTACAATGAACTATTTTGAATTTAAAATAAAAATATGTTTTGGTTGAAATATTAACTATTACATTTTTCGTTTAAATTGAACCACTTTGTGGGAAATTATTTGTTTTTTGGTTAAAAATTTATTTTTTAAACTGAAAATGTAACAATTTGGTTGAAAATTTATATTTTCGGATTGAAAATTAAACTTTTTGTAGAAAATCTTTTTGCTAGAAAATTGATCTTCTTGGATGAAAATTAATCTTTTTGGTTAGAAATTCAAATATTTGATTGCAAATTTTAATGTTTTGTAGAAAACTCTTCTTTTTGGCTTGAAAATTCAACATTTTTTTTCTTTATTGACGAAAAAATTTTTCTTTGTTGAAAATTCAACTCTTGTTTTTGAGTTTGTCTTTTTGATTTGAAAATTCATCTCGTTTGGTAGAAATTTCATCTTTTGGGATAAAAATGCAAGTGTTTGGTTAAAAATAAATCTGTTTTCGTGGACGATTCAATTATTTTGTTAAAATATCAACTTGTGTTTGCAATCGTTTATTGTTTATTGAAGTTCAAAATTTCAATAAAAAAACTTTACGTGATTTATGCACGGTCTCTTAATTGAATCAGTTTTGACTTTTTTAAACTCGTACTAAATTCTTTTTTATTTTTCAATTCAAAATTATTTTTCAAGAATGGTCCCTAGATTAAAAAATGCTGTAAAAAGACACTAATTTGAAAAGTCTAAATTTTTTCATTCATATACAAATGGTTTATTTAACAAATTTGATGGTTTTTCGAACCTTTTTATGTTGCCGAGAATGGGTTCCCAACGACCTAACAAGTATATGATCAGAGTTTTTTTTTTTTAATCATAGGAATTCCCTACTGAGACCAATTGGATGACTATTAATTTGCCAACATTTTTTGCAAATGGCGACCCGTTTTCGAAAAAATCAACTCATTGGAATTTTTAAATATATTGAAATGTTTATTTATTAAATTAAATTTCATTTTGTTTTAAACAATTGAATTTTCAACGGTTCAAAATTCAGTCCTCAATTTTCTTTAATTTTCGACAGTGGAAATTTTAATAGTTGAAAATTCAATTGTTTAAAATGAAAGAAATTCAATTGTTGAAAATTGAAGAAAATAGAAAATTTAATTTTCAACTTATGAAACGTGAAAGAAATTGGTAATTTAATTTTCAACTTATGAAATTTGAAGAACATTGGTAATTGAATTTTCGACATGTGAAAATTCAATTATTGAAAATTAAACTAAATTAAAAATTCAATTTTCGACTGTTGAAAATTTATGAAAGTTAAAAATTGTATTTTTAACTTTGAAACCTAAAGAAAATTGATAATACAATTTACAAGAGATGAAAATCCAATTGTTGAGCATTGAAGAAAATTGGAGGAAATATAATTTTCAACTATTGAAAACTGAAAAAAAAAATTAAACATTGAATTTTCAGCTGTTAACAATTTAAGAAAATTGAATTTGTAACTATTGAGGCTTGAAGGAAACTGATAATACAGTTTTCCACAGATGAAAATTCAATTGTTGTAATTTGGAAAAAAAATTGAAGATCGAATTTTTAACTGTTGAAAATAAAAAAAATAAAAAATAGAAATTTTAACTGTTGAAACTTCAAGAAAATTGATAACAGAATTTTTAACAGATGAAAATTGATTTGTTGGAAATTGAAGAAAATTTAATTTTAAACTTTTGAAACTTGAAGAAAGTTGATCATTGAATTTTAAACAGATGAAAATTCAATTGTTGAAAATTGAAAACATTTTGAGAAAATTTAATTTCCAACTGTTGAAAATTGAACTAAATTGAGAATTGAATTGTCAACGGTAGAATTGTTGAAAATTGAAGGAAATCGATAATTTAATTTTCAGCTGTTTAATTTGACATTATTTAAAAATACAACATTTCTTATAAAAAAGATTGTTTCTTTTCTTCTAAATATAAAAATTAATATTTATACTTTCCACTATGTTTCCCCCTTTTCGTGAAAAAGTTACTATATCCCCTTTTTTTGATTCTTTTACCATGTGATCCCTGATTTTAATTCATCATCGATACCCATAAATTCTAATTCTAACTATAAAGCGCCCAATTATTTAATACATAAAAACATCTGTACTCTTATCAGCAATTTCTTTACACTAACATGCAAATAGCAAACAAAATTTCGATTTTTTGCAGGTGCCACGAGAACCAGAGCTTTTATCAAAGTGGTTACATGATCGTTGGGTCGAAAAGGAGAGCCTTTTAGAAAACTTTTATAAACATGGAGCATTTGTTGGAACTAATCAAACCGAAGGTTCAAAGATCCAACAGGATCCGTTACGATTCCTAGTCCTTCATTTATTTTTCATAACGTCTAGTTACATTCACTACAACATGCTCGCGTATGTGTTGTCCTACATTTGGTAAGAGGATCCTATCTTGGATGGAAAAAAAAGCTTTAGCAACCTGTCGAAATCGGGATAGGTGCTCTATTCCCGAGTAAGAAATTTCTGCCTTATACAATTCTCTTTTTTTTAATACCTGAAAAAGAATGGCGTATGAAATTATGCAAATGCTCATAAGTTTGGAAGGAGCGCGGACCATCCTTGACTCAAAAAGGTAATGAAAAACACGCCCATTTAGACAAAGTATTTCTAGATCGCACATTGCTAGGAAATGATTGAAAATGGGGCTTGTCCCTCCGTTTCATGTTCTCTTTCGACTGAGGGAGAACTCAGCCATTTCAATTCGATGTATCATCGTAGACTGTGCACAATTTTGTAGTTTATTACTCTTACCATCGTTAATTTTAATGTAACGTTCTGAGATTACTTTCCGTTGACGTCAACAGCGAGTAGATTGATTTTGGCGGAACACTTTTTTCCAAAAATTCCGCCACTGTGATTATCATCTCTCGAGTTTTCTGCGGTTACAGAAGGCAGCTAGAAATCTCGAATGAAATTTGTGTTTTATTTTTAATTGAAAAGGTATCAAAGAGGCGAGAGATGCCGGTCAATTCTCGTGCCGTGCATGTTCGCACGAATCTGCGTCCTGAAAAATGAATCATATCAGAGTTAGTATCTTTTCACTTGTTTTTGTATTTGTATATGCAACATGTTGATAAATCCTTCATCCGTTTGACTTTAACATAGGGATGTAATCTTGGGTAAACCGTCGATTCCCAATGTGATCTGTTATCTCTAGAAGAACGACATTTTTAAGCCCACGTTTTTGCAATTTCAGTGCTTTTGCACGTGACTTTTACAGCGTAATATAAGACTAAGGTGCAGTAATTTTTACAATAAAAAGTCGACGATTTTTAACGATTGGAAACTCCGTCCGTACAGTCTGTGCGGTTTTAGAAAATTGAAAATTTAGGGTTTTTAAGTGGCTTTATAATGAAAGAAAGAGTTGTAAAAATATCCAACTATCGTGCAGACTGTAGGGAGCTGTATTTTTTATTGTAAATTCGTCACAGTAGTGGGTTTACTTGGATCGTGTATATCAAACATTTTTACGATTTATCCTCTGAGAATGCGAAGAGTGTGAAGTTGTGAGAATCAATAGTGAAGTGTATGGAATTTCCCGACTGTAATAGTGAACGTGTATTTAAATTAAATTTAGAACAGTTGTGCCTTGCTCACATCGTCAGAATTTCCGTATACAGAAAACTATCAATGGTGATGAATTTCGATGCTGACGATGGTTCTGAGTTCCAGCCCGTACGGTGGACGGTTTCAGGACTTTCCGATCAACTTTGACTTATCACTCGACTGTTTTCCGTAAAGGAGCTATTGGTACTGTAAGTTCTGAATTCAGTAGACTTGAAGCTGCCTAAGTATGAAATAGCGATTGATTTGAAATATCTGATCTTGAAGGTACGGAGAATTTTTGTTTTTCTTTAAAGAAAAGTTGTTCTCGAAAAAATAGGGTCTTTTTTAAGTAAAAAGACTTGTTAGTTTAGTATTTAATGTACTCTGTTATGGAATTCGTTTGAGATTTAGATTATATTATTATACAAAAGCATGTGACAATCTGGCCATCCGTTCAGAGTTCTTTTGATTTATTACTACGACTACATTTTATTCTGATTTCTAACTGTTTATAACTAACAGTATTAGCTGAATATTGAATTTAGTATACCTTGTTTAGTTGTAGAATATTTAAATCTTCTGAACGGACAAGAATCTTGCCAAACATTTGTTTTTAAATCTGGATTCTTTAGTTGAAATTTTTAATGAAACCCGTGACTGTGATCGTCAAAGAGGAAAGCGGAAATGTCGAAAGTTTGCGACTGTTACAACGACGATTGAGAGCTACTCGCATAGTTTGCAGTTCGGATTTGCATTTGTCTGCATTTAATTTAACGAGAGAAATGAACGTATATATTTTATAAAAATCTACTTTGACAAATCTAACGTCGAATCGCACTGCAGTTCGACTCAAGCTAATCTTACGTGTGATTTAAGCGAATCAAAATGTGGACTCCTTGCCACAAATTGGTGATGGCACTCGGTGTGTCTTCTTTTTTTCGATGGGCTACACAATGAGACTGCACATTACAAGAATGTAATATCACGTAAAAGGTATCGCTTTTTTAAATGATAAAACAATAACGGCGGTATTTTTACACTCGAGCCAGCAATTTTGAACTTTGACACACTACATATGTATTTCGAGTTAGATGCGACGGATCTTTCCTTTTGATAAAGTTTTCTCCCGTAATTTTGATTAGAACACTTACAGTCTCTTGATAATAGTTGTTAGGATAAACACAAAAGTCTCGACTAATGAGGAAAGTACGTAGAAGATCGATATAGAGTACAACTCGGTGAAAAACTCAAAATTTGTATTCGTAATTTTACTAGCTATCATTGTCAGATCAAGAGTGAAAGTTCTCAGGTCGTGAAGGAGAACGGAATGAATTAGCAGAATGGATAATATGATAGATTGTGATTTGTTGGAGACTTGCCGTTCTGAAATGTTTATCAGCAACAAGAATCACACTGTTTTTAAGCATAATAAACATACTTCTGGTCATGCGTGGTAAATGTAATTTTAAGATTAATAATAATGTAATAATAATTCTTGTAAATAGAATTCAAAGAATAAAAGTTCATGCGTGTATTTCATGATTAATGTTGTGCGAGAGTAAAGTTGAAGAGTAAGCGAACAAAACATGATAAATCCATTTGAGTTTGTGGTTGATTGTTAAATAATCTATTCAGATTATTACATTTTTCAAATAGGAAAAGAAATAATAAAAAGAACGCACACATTTCTAAAATTGATAATATTTAAAAACATATTTGGTACAATATTTAAATACAAAATAGATTTCTTTCAACAAATTGAGGTAAAAAAATCAGTGATGGGTAAGTTACTTTTTAAAAGAAACTAGTTATAGTTACCGTTATATCACGAAAAAAGTAACTAGTTATCGTTATGGTTACTGATTCAAAATGTAACTTTTTCTTAGTTGCATTGCCCAAAAAAAAGTAACTATCGTTACTTTCGTTATCGGTAAAGAAGTAACTATCGTTACTTTTTTAGTTACTTTTGTATTTTAGAAACATGTAACCAAATTTAATGTTTACAAAACTTTATTTATAACTTTCCAGTGATAGTTGTTACACTTTATAATGAAAGTCGTAGGTTACTCATAACTCACATAATATTTCTAAAACAAGAAATGTTTTAGAAACTTTTGAATTTCAGTATGAAAAAAAAATTTCAGCTTTCCAATTTTGGGCTATAAATCTCTTTGGCGCTGAAAGTTGATTATTTCTTTCTAAAAGTGTTTCTTCAGATTAACTTAGTTACGACTTCCACTTCTAGAAGATTTACCAAATTTTTATGATCAAAATAAAATTTGTTAGTAGACGTTGAATTTTCAACTAAAAAGGATAAATTTTCAACCAAAAACAGACACATTTAAAAAAAAATACATGAATTTTTAAATAAAAAAAGAAATATCCAACAAAATAGTTCAATCTTGAACTAAGCAATATAAATTTGAAAAAAAATGGAATGGTTAAATTTCCATTAAAAAAAATGAATGCATTTTTAAGAAAGTAGTTCAATTTTCAACAAAAATGACGAATTCTCAATAGAAAAGGTAATAGTTGAATTTTCAACCTGAAAAGATTTTTATTCTGAAATGATAATTTCTTAACTAGAAGTGAAATAGTTCATATATTAAAAAAAATTGATTTTAAATCGAAAAACAGTTTAATTCAACCAGAAAAAATTTTTTCAACAAAACAGTTGAATTGCTAACCGAATGAAATTATTTTCTTTCAAAATAATTCAATTTCGAACAAAATGATTAAATTTTCAACCAAATAATAAAATTGGTAACCAGAAAGGATGAATTTTCAATTAAAATAATAAGTCAAATAACTGAAATAGTTAAATTTCCGGTTAAAAAAATTATTATCAACCAAAGAGAAATGAATATTTAACTCTGAAATTATTTTTTTTATTTCTTTCTAACTATTTTTATAGATTTTAGACAATTTTGAATTTCAGGGTGGGAGAACAATGTGAATTTTCCTATATTAGGCTACAAATTTTGATGACTATCTTCCACCAAAATTTGAATAGTGAAAATGAAAAAATAATTGGAAAAGCAATAAAATTGATTGATTGTCATAAAAAATACTTATGAACTACATTTTGAAAGTAACTAAAAGAATAATGTTTTTTATAGTTACTGTTACTGAAAGAAATTTTACTAGTTAGCAATTCGTTACTTACAAAAGTAACTTCGTTACCACTATCGTCAACAAGAAAAGTAACTTTTGATTCAGCAAAGGCATATTTCTCTGATTATTTATATTCTAGTGATATAAATTTAAAATTTCTTGTTTACCAATGAAATCAAAAGATAATTTTCTACATAATTACTAAAATTACTATATTTTCAATTTTTGAAATAAAATTTTCAAGTTTAGTAAAATTATATTTTTTAAGAGAAATATTGAAAAGTAGGGGAGACCATCCTAGAGTGGATAATGAACCTACATCAGATAATCCTAAATTAAAAATACTAATGTGTGTAAAATAATTAATTTAATTAAATGATACCCTATATGTGTTAATAAATTAAAATTATAATTATTTTACGTATGTTTATGGCTTAAAGTAATGATTATTTATTCTAGGTTCATTGTCTACCGTAGAATGGTCTCCCATATTTATGAATTTAAAAAAGTATCTACATGTTTAACAAGTTTAAACTCTTTATGTAATGAATCTGTAATCGGAAATTAATTTTTTACATTTATTTTGTTTTATAGATAGACCTTAAAAATTTCATAATGAAATTGATGATATTCTTAACATGAAAAAAAAATAATTTCATTTTTTTTCAAAAAAAGGATTTATCATATTTTGTTCGCTTATTCCTTAATTTACGACAGGGAAAATTGTAAGCCCTTGAATTAAAAACTTCAAAAATGATATAGTTGTAATTTTAAATATTTAAAGTTATGGGACAATGATAATTTTAAGTCTTTCAAATTGAATAATTTAAAACGGAGGGGCTTCAAATTGAGCACTGTAATTAAATCTTTCCTGACAGTACAAAAACTTTATTTCAAACTGGAAGGCTCATAAATGTTTTCAAAATTTTTTTATTGAATACATCGAATAATTTTAAATTCAAATATTAAAAATTTGAGAACAAATTGATTTAAAATCTTTCAAATTGTAAAATTTCAAACTGAAAGCTATTTTGAAGAATGATAAATTTAACTCAAATTATATCATATTTTCTTGAATTGTTTTGTATTTGTATTTAACGTTGAAGTAATTTGAGGTTTGAAATTTTTTAAATCTGGCGTTTTAGCGTAAGCGGGGTGGTGATATTTCAGGTTGGGTGGGGGAAATCCAACATGGCTGCAAAGCAGGGGCCAAAAATTAGCGTTGAAACCATGGGACGAAGCTTTATTTTTTTAATATCTTCCTAAAACATGACTTTGCTTCATAGCGTTTTTGGATATTATTTATAATTTTTCAAAGACCATTCATTTAAATAATAAAGTCGCTACAAAAATGAATATCGATTTTATTGTTTAGTGGAATAGCTTTTGAAAAGTAAAAAATAATATTCGAAAACACTATGATGGTTTTTTTTTACGAAGATATTAAAAAAAAATTAAGGCTTGTCCCATGCATTTATTGTTGTGCCAATAAAACAATATTTGACCCTCGGTGTGCGGATATCTTGGAAATCCCCACACTCCACTCGAGTAAAAGAGACAGAATGTCTTCTATCTCTTTTTACTCTTTGGGGATTTTCAGGGTTTTCACCGCCTGCTGGCGGAGGTGTGAACGTTCCCTAATTTTTAATGCTGTGGACACATTTAATCGTAGAACCAATCAGCGTAATTGGTTGAATACCTGAAACACAGCAGATGTCGCCACTCAATTGATAATTCCCAACCAATGAAATAATTCGTATTCTTTTGGTACCATAGACTAATAGATAAAAAATGCGGCGAAAATATATGAAACGAACTGTTAAAATTTAAAAAAAAAGTTCATTCTTTTTCATTACGATATACGAAAGATTATAAATTTTTATTTCATTGACTAAAATGCCAACATATATAGCAACAGAATGCTTCAGTAACTCCAGGTATACAATTTTAATTTCAAAGAATGGTTACAAGATCCTTAATTGAATAAGAAAATTAGGTTTCAAACCATTGGAAATGCGTTTGGTTTTAAACTTCAACCTTCATTTACCAAAAACGTAAAAATTCAATTTTTTTGAAATAAAAAGATTCCAGTCTATTTCTTATTACCAATCTTTAATCCAGAAAGTTTTTAATGTTTTTTAAAGTAATACTTATTGCTAAAATAGGTTTAATGCTCGATTTATGGACGTAAATTCGCTTATTTGTTTGGCGGGAAGTTCAAATCGGAAATCAGTTATTTCCATTAAAATACTTATATTAATATTTAATGCCATCAATTGATAGAAAATTCATGTTTCTATTCTAATATCATTATTAGTTATCAATAATCAATTTAAAAATTTGAAAGTTTTTTTTTTTAATTTTCGTTTTTATTACGAAACAAACGGTACAATGATTAAGAGACAAATTATATATTGACTAAAAATTTATTATTATTAAAAATCAATAGTTCTGTAGTCCACATCTAATTTAAGATTTAATTCTCTTTTTTTGTTTTCTAATTTATATCAATAATTAAAAAAGAGAATAATTTAATAATAAATAATAATTTCACAGCAGTAACATAATATCTAACTCCAATAATAACAATAAGTATTAATTAGGTATTTTCACTTCAGCCATCAGCTAACTTCACTTCATTGAGTGCTGAGGGGAAAACAATAGATCAAATGCATGGGATTCGCTCCATTTTTGCCCTATTTTGTTAATATCTTCGTAAAAACTAATTTTTTCTATATAAATGTGTTAGAAAAATAGTTTCTATTTTTTAAGAACTATTCAATGACATAATAAAGTAGTAATAATTATTATCCATTATGAAGATATTACCAAAATAGTTTTGTCCCATGCATTTGATCCATTGTTTTCCCCTCAGCAGTTAACGAAGTGAAGTTAGCTGACTATGAAGTGAAAATACCTAATAGCATTACTGGATATGAAACTTCGATTTGAACTTCCCGCCACACATCGAAGCTAATTTTTGTCCAAAAATGGATTATTATACTTGTTTTGGTAGTGAATATTGCTTTGAAAAAAATACTGAACACTTTCTAGATTAATTTTGCGTGAAATATAATTTGAGCAAATTATTTTTATTTTGTGAAAAAGGCATTTTTATGCTTTTTCCCTTGAGGTTGACACGAAGTAAATAAAACTTGTATTGATCCAACGTTATCGCTGCCGAGGCTTCACTTAAATATATATCTTTTGAAAAATAAAAAAATAATAAATATAATAAATGTAACTCTGACTTTGCTCAAATTTGAATTTTTCATTGAATTCATATTTCACATCGGGTTCGCATCTAGGTTCCCTGCTAATCACATATGCCATAGACCAACAAGGTAACTAGAAATTAATTCTATGTAAAATATTTTAATCTCATGATTAATTCAGAATCGAAATTTAGGAATTTTAAATTAGATTAAGGCCATGTGACGAGTGGGTCACGTGACCGGATTCCTACCTTACCGACACTTTTTTTATTTGTAAACTTATGTTCACACGAATAACCACATCGAGTTGAAAAATTGGGATAATAAATAAGAAGCACTAAGAAATGCGGCTCTGGTCCTAAATGTTAATAATTATGAAAAAAGCCAAAAAAAATTACTTACAAAAAAAACTTTTTTCATAATTATACAAATTTAGGACCAGAGCCGCATTTCTTAGTGCTTCTTATTTATTATCCCAATTTTTCAACTCGATGTGGTTATTCGTGTGAACATAAGTTTACAAATAAAAAAAGTGTCGGTAAGGTAGGAATCCGGTCACGTGACCCACTCGTCACATGGCCTTAAAATCCTATTTAACGTCCAATACTCAAGTTAATGTATAGTATTCCTGAAAATAAAACAAGAATTCAACAATCATGTTTGGCCAAGCACCAAAAAATGCTCCTACTGCAATTCCTAAGAAAGAAAAAAAATTCCTTTATTATCCTTTATTTTTTTTATTATCAAATCACAATATGAAAGCATTTATAATATTTAATAACGTTTCAGTGCGCATATAACACCCTTATCAAGGTAAGTATAAAACTAGTGCAGGTGGAAACATGAAAAAACGACGCTCTCTCCTCATTTTTCTTTCTTCTTTTTATTTTTATCCAAAGAAACAAATTCTTCTGTTTTTATTTTCAGGAATTCTATACATTAATTCAGAATGCATAGTCCCTGAAAAGGTACCCAAAGGAAGAGACGTTTGTTTTTTACCAGTTCTTGACAAAATGACATCAACTTGGATTCGGACCAGAAAGATCCGTTTTTGTGGCGTTGAAATCTATGGACGCAAGAGTCCAGAGTTTGAGTCGTAAAATTTGCACTTGCATTAGCTTGAAATTCACATAATAGATTTAACTGAATAGTAAAGTAAATTCGAAGCAAATGCAAGTCAAATTTTTACGATTCAAACTCGGAACTCTGTGCGCCCGTAGATTTCAGCGCCCCTAATGGATCTTTCCGACCCCAATTAATATTTCACTAGAGTTCGCATCTATAGTTTCTCGACCAATCAGATTTGTCAAGAACCAACAAAGTGTGTAGAAATTAATCCTGTGTAAAATATTAATAATTTCACAATTAATTCAAAATTAATGGTCCTTGAAGAAGAACCCATGTGGTGAAAAATTATTTTTTACAAAGATATTAAAAAACCAAAGTACCTCCCATGCAACCTCTGTACAGAGAGTTGCCCTCGGTTTGCGGACATCTTGCATAGTATTTCACGTTGTGACGTCAGCAGGCAAGATGCCGCACGCTGAGGACCAAACCATTATGTTAAATAATGATATAATTATAAAATAATGATATAATAATAACCGCTTGCAACAGTTGAATAAACTTTTTCCTTCTTTAATAACTTGGAAAAATATGATTTCTTACAATGAGTATATTTGGATATTATTTTATAGATTTTGAAGCTATATATGTCCGTTTAAATAATAAAAACGGGGTGTGAGTAAATAAAATGTTTCACGGGACCATTGAAAGTTTCATAAACGAATTTTTAACTAAATATTTGAATTTCCAACCCAAAAGATGAATTTTCAAGCAAGAATCTTTTATCTAAATACGATCAACTCCGGAGTTAGTGCCGGTTTTGGGACTGACGGTGGACCTAACCAAAGATATATCTTTGACCTAACTCAGGGGACTCCTAACAGTTTTGTCTCTCCTGCTTCTCCTCCTATTTTCTCACGCCTGAGTGAACACTGCTAATCCCCCCGTAGCTTCTCTCATCCATATCCGCGGCACGGCGTCAATTCTTGGAAGAGCTAACTCCGTGGGCACTATCTCCGGGGTTCATTGTCAAATATAGAAAGAATCAATTAACAGTTGTATTTTTAACCAAAAAGATTAAATTTTTACTGAAAGAAATTAATTTTCAAACCAAAAAGACGAACATTAAACAAGAGAGTCAAATTTTCAACAAAAAACGATTATTCAATTCAGAAACAACAAAAATTTCAACCAAGTTGTTAAATTTTCAATACAAAAATAATTTTATACAAAACAGTATACTTTTAAACTCGAGAATATGAATTTTAAATAAAATAATTGTAAACTTTCATGATAAACTTTCAACTGAAATGGATAAATTTTTAGTAAAAAAAAACAAACAATTAAACAAAAAGAAGGCTTCTCAACTAAATGTTTATATTTTTAACCAAAGAAATGAAAGAGATGAATTTTCAACTAAAACGATGAATCCTCTACCAAAAATGAATTTTTAAATAGTTGTTCAATTTTTAACCAAGTAGTAGAATTTTCAAAAACAGAAAAAGATTAATTTTCAACCAAATAGTTGCTTCTTTAACCAAAAGAAATTTAAGCTTCTGCCAAGATAGATGAATTTGTACACAAAAAAGATTTTTTGTCTAAAAAAGTAAAAAAAAAATAATTGAATTTTCTACCAAAATGTTTGAATTTTTATGAAAAAAGGAATTTTTAACAAAATGAAATTTCCTACGGAAAAGATTAATGCGCAGCCAAAAATGCAATAATAATCTTTCAACGAAAAACAGCTGAATATTGTTATTGAGTTCTGTTAATTCAGTTCGCATTCAAGTGGAAAACAAAAGAAATGAAAAGAAGAGGAAATAGTAAAAATTTTGAAGCCTGCGATAAATAGATAACATTAACATTGATATAATATTAATAATAATACAAAATTACATGTTTATATTTAATATGCAATACCATTTTTTAAGTATTTTAAATTTTCCCGCCTTAATATGTGAAACTTTGAAACGTTTTTATGAAGCTTCATGAAGCTTTACAATGCTATAAAAATAATATCCAAATACACTTCGGTACCTTTACATGGACCATGGATTCTGAATTAATTCTGGAATTAATGTTTTAGAAGGATTCATTTCTAGTTACCTTGTTGGTTAATGGCAAATGTGATTGGTCGAGAACTTAGATGCGAGCAATATTTGAAATAATAATTATGTATTTCAGGTTGAGTGGGGGAAATCTAAGATGTCTGCACATGGGGGGCCAAACAATAGTACTAATCGCATGGGACAAAACTTTATTTTTTTAATAATGAGGGAAAAGAGGATTTTTCACGATAACCAAAATAGATAAATTTTCATACAAGAAGAATATTCTACCAAAAAAGGTTAATTTTCAACCACAAACTTTAATTTTCAAGTAACGAAAAACGAGTTTCGAACAAAATTATCAATCATTCATCTATAGAAATGAATTTTTAGCTAAAAAAATAAATTGTCAAACAAAAATGAAAAAGTTAAAATTTCAGATAAAAAATTGAATTTTCAGTAGAATAGTTCAAGTTTGAAACAAAAAAATGAATTTTCAACTAAAAAGATCAATTTTTAACCAAATTCAGTTAAATTTTCACTAGAAAAAAATTAATTTTCAACCCAACAAAATCGAATATTCTGAAAAATAATAGTAAAATTTACAATCAAAAAGAAATTAACTTACAAATAGAAATAATATTCTACTGAAATAGAGGAAGTTTCATCAAAATATATGAATATTCAACCACATATTTAAACAAAATTGTTCAATTTTCATCCATAGAAATGAATTTTCAACTAAAAAAATAAATTTTCAACCAAAAATGGAACAGTTCAATTTTTAGTTGAAAAAAATTAATTCTCAACCATATAAAAACGAATTTCCACAAAATATAGTTAAATATACAACCAAAGCAATGAACTTACAAACCGAAATGATAATATTGTACTAAAATCGACGAGTTTTAAACAAAATATATGAGTATTCAACCACATATTTCCAAATAAAAAGAAAAAAGCTGAATTTTCAAAGAATTAAGAAGAATAGCTTTATACCAAAAAGACAAATTTTCATCTAAAAAAACATTTTTTAACAAAAAAAGCGAAAAAATTTTGTTCATGAAAATAGTTGAATCTTCAACATAAGAAATACATTTTCAAGCAAAATAGATGCATTTTTAACCAAAAAGATTAATGTTTATAGAAAAAAGAGGAATTTTCAATAAAATATGTCAATCTTCAACTAACTGGTGTTTTTGTCAGACTTGAAATATGAATGTTCAACCAAAAATCGAATAGATTAATTTTCATGAAATTAATTTTCAACAAAAAAACTATACTTTTCATAAAAATAGTTGAATTATCAACAAAAAAAGTAATTTTCAACAAAAAAGTTGAATTTTCAAAGAAGAAGATTAATTTCCTACGAAAAAGATGAATTTTCAACTAAAAAAAAATTTCTGACTGAAAATTTCAGTACATACTTAAGTTTTCAGTTCAAAAAATTAAATGTTTGCAAAAAAAAAAAAAAAAAAAAAAACCAATTTCAACCATGGAAATTAATTTTTAACCAAATTCGATGGATTTTCGAACGAAAAGAATAATTTCATAAAAAAAAAAGATTAATTTTCAACTGAAAAAGATGAATTTTCAACTGAAAAACATAAATTTTCGAGCAAAAGATAACCCATTTTTCAAAGAAATAGTTCAATTTTTAACTTAAGAAATCATTTTTTAACCAAAAAGATTAATTGTTGATGAAAAGAGAAGAATTTTCAATGAATTACTTGTGTTTCCAACCAAATAGTTGATTTTTAACTAAAAAAGATTAATTTTAAATAAAAAATATAGAATATAGTTAAATTTTCATTCAAAGCGCTACCTAGCGTAGCGATTAGTAAGCTTCCCCGCTGCTTGACCCTCGGCGTGCAGACATCTTGCTAGCTGACGTCACAACTTGAAATACCTGATACAATCCAAAATTCAAATTCTAGCTCCGTGATAATGTACCCTTTTCTCAAAGATCATTTTTTCCAAGTTAACAAAAAAAAATAATGTTTCGTCTCATGTCATTGATATTATTGTTTGGCCCTCAGCAGGCAGACATCTTGAATTTCCCCCACCCATTCTAAATTACCTAATTGGCTGAGTAGGCCGTTCTAGAGGAAATGTCGCTTTCTCTTTGGACTAAAATGTTTTGACCAATAGCGCTGCGTCGCCTGCGTTCGGCAAAGCATGCGCAGTAGTTCCATTTTGGGAGCACTGTGGACGAATGTGCTAGTCTGGAAAATTGCCTTGTTCTTGCTTGTTCTTGATTGTCCCACTCCCAGAACATGGCTGCAACGCAAGCCTTATTCTGTGAAATGATGTGAAATTTCTGTGAAATCATTTCTGTGAAATGATGTGAAGCCAAGTGAAGTCGTGAAATGCTCTCGAAAAGTGTAAGTGCGAATCGCGGCGCGGACTCAGGTGAGCCCCAGGATGCCGCCAAGTCCGAGGGCCACGACGCCCCCGGCCCTGGCCATCCCTTCGCACCCAACCGCGATTACGAATATGCGACCAACAAGCCCAACGAGTTCCCCTCGAAACAACACGCCGACTACCCCGGCAAACCCGACTACGGCGGCAACAAACAGTTGCCCAACGAGGCCGAGCGAGGAGTTCATCATCAAAGCGAGATGGAAGAACACTACGTTTCCAAGATAGGAAACATAGGCGCCGGCCCCGGAGCCTTCCCGGGACAACCTAGGACAACTCTTCCCTTCCCAGGACAAGCCACGGGCCCAACTCCTACGCTAAATCAGCTGCTCCAAGCCTCCAGTCCCATGCATCGGTTCTCCAATTATCCCGGAATTGGTCCCGAGTCCTACCAGCAGCCTTGGCCCATGCAGCGACCCCCAGTTGTTCCTCCTGTCTATCCACAACCTGGACAACGACCTCCACAAACGGTAATTTTTTCACTTCCCGTCTCACTAAATCAATCCGAATTCCCCAAACATCATTCGACACAAACTACCGCTGATAAATCATGCAAGTTTCATCGCAAAAGATTATTACGGAATAAATATGAAAGAAAGTAAAAAACAATTGAAGGATTCTGGTGTGAATGACGCGTTTTCTTCCAAAAGACTGTAAATTTCCCTTTTTACTCGCTCTACGTTTCGAGTAGTATACAGTATACATATTCCCGTCTATCAAGTTTACATGTATTATCACTGATAGTTTTGTGTTCTTTGATGTGTTCCACTCATTTATCGACGTAAACAATTAACAAAAACGGAATGTAATTTTCATCTTATTTCTTACTGTCTCGTTCTTTTTTTTTTTAATTTTACATGTCTTCCTGAATTCGGCGCTCTAGTTGTTACAAATTCTGTCAATTTATTTTCAATTAGTGTTCATTGTTTACTTATTCACCAACAAATTATTTACAACTTAGTATTTTACTTTTTAAAAATAACGGTAAATTATAATTTGATCATTTTTTGTTCTACCTTCTGGTTTTCAGCATTATCCTGTAAAAATGCCTCTTGGAAAGCACTTTTTACTCCAAATTTAATTTTCAATCAATCACAACTATCTGCTCTAATTTACAGTTTCTTTGTATTCTCATTGGCTTGTTCTAACCTATAATATTCTTACATTTTTTAGTCCTCAGGAATTCCGTCAGTTGGATATTATTTTCAATTGTTTTATTTTTTCATGCATTGTGTAATTGTGTTTTAAACAGTTACTTGCAAACTAGTTTTTTTTTTTTTAATATAAAGGTAAATTAGACCTTTTTTGAAAAATTATACACTTCGGTTTTGAGCACCATTGAATAAAAATGCAATGTGATTGAAAAAGTTAGGGATAAAAGGGATTAATTTTTTTTTTTAATTGGACCGAGCTTTTTTTAAGCAATGAGAGAAAACAGGATGTGCCAGTAAATTTCTGTTTTAACCGGGATTTCTCAAGTTTATTGGCGACTAACCTAACCAATCGCTTTAAATGACACTCATCACATGAAATTGTCGATTTTTTTATTTGATTGCTATGATTTCGACTTGACCTGGAAATGTCAGGGTATTTTTTTGAAGTCAGAAATTTTTCGAGAGCGTGCCTAATTATTTTCTAGATGTAATGTAAAATTGAATAACAATGATCTTCATTTGTAAAAATAAAAAGTAAAAGTAGCTTTATATTATTGTATTTAACTATTTAGTGAAAATTCGTTGTTTTATTTCAAATTACTTTTTTTAACTGAAAATTTAACTATTCTATTTTTGTTTGAAAATTCATCTATTTGCTTGAAAATTCAACAGTTTGTTCACATTTTTCTCTCTCATGACTGAAAAATCTTAGTTCAAAATGAAATTTTTTGTTGAAGTCGACTGTTTTTTTTAAATCAAAAATAAAGTTTTCTTTTGCTTTGAATATCAGCGACTACACATTTCCTTCAGAATTACTCTTTTTCGGAATAAAAATTTAATTAATTGGTTGAAGGTTGTTCTTTTCTGATAAAAATTATTATTTTCTTGTTGAAGATTCATCATTTTCATTGAAGCTTCATCTCTGGTTGAAACATGAGCTATTTTGTTGAGAATTCATTTTTTCACTGGCTGAAGATTAATTTTTTTACTGAAAATTTAAGTATTCCAGATGAAACCTTAACTATTTTGTTGGATTTTTTTTAATTAATTTTTTTAACTGAAAATTTAATTATTGCAGTTAAATATGTAATTATTAAATTTTTGATTGAAAAATTGTTTGTTTGTTTTTTTAGTTGAAAATTCATGTTTTGTTTGAAAATCTAACTATTTTTTTGAAAGATAGTTTTTCTGGTTGAAAATTAATTTTTTAACTGAAAATTTAACTATTTACTTTTTGTAAAAAATTAATCTGTTTTAGTTTAAATTTCAACTATTTTGTTGAAAAATTGTGTTTTTTAGATGCAAATTTAACTATCTTTGTGGTTGAAATTCAACTATTCCAGTTAAAGATTTATCATTATACTTGAAAATGATTTTTTTTTTAGGTGAAATTATAACTATTTCATTTTTTTCCTCAAAATTGATAAGTTTTAGTTTAAAATTCAGCTATTTGGTTAAAAATTTGTATTTTTTTATTGAAAATTCGTATGTTTTGTTGAATCATAGTCTTTTTTGGTAGAAATTTAATCTTATGGTTTTGAAATTAATCTTTTTGGTTTAAATTTTATCTTTTTCAGTTCAAAATTTAACTATTTGGTTGAAAATTTGTCTTTTCTAGTTGAAAAATCAAGCTTTTTTTAATTCGTCTCTTATGGTGGAAAATTAATCTTCTTGGTTGAGAATTCATCTTTTTGGTTGAAAATTCAAGTATTCCAGTTGAATATTTATCATTTTAGTGGAAAATTCGTATTTTTTGGTAGAATCTTAATCTGTTTGATTAAAAATTAATCTCTCTTATTGAAAATGCAATATTTTTAGTTAAAGAGTCAAGAATTTGAAGTGGTTTAAATTGTATTTAATATATAAATAAATAAGAAAATAAAATAAAAATTGGTTTGAATTATTATTCAAATTCATGGACTTTATACACAAATTTAAGAAATGATCCAGTATGTTTTTATCAGTTAATTATTTATACAGTTAGTTTCTTACATATTATTAGTTTCCCTATTTTTTACATGAAATTAACTGAAATTTCCAAACGAATTTAAATTTTCAGAAACATGCAAAAGACGGATTCTTGAAAAAAAGTAAAAAATATATATATATATATATATATTAAATTTATAAAAACAAGAAAGTTATTAAGGTCATTTCCAAGATTTTCTCGTTGGATTTATTCCGAGTTGACAAAATCATTGTTTATGGATTCGTGGCATGTTCTGATGGAGGGAAATCATGCAATTTACCGATTACTGTGAATAATGACACATACAGTTATTGTTTATAAAGGGCTGCGTTGCTAAAATGCTATATTAAAACAAAAAGCATAATATTTTGTTAGTTCATTAAAAATTTTAAATAGCAGATCTGACTTTTTCTGTTATGTAATACAGTATAGAGAAATAGTAAATAAATATATTTTAGGTACCGCTTCAAATATATTTTGTATTACATTTTGTTGTTGTTGATATATTACCAATTTAACAAAGGAAAAATGTAATTGTAATTACAATTTTTCTGAAAAAGTTGATTTTGATTAAAAGAGTCAGGCTGGTGCTATACAGATCATTTAATTTTCATACGAATTTATAACTAAATTTGTAATAGAAATAGTTGCAATAACAGCTGAATGTAAATATGAGCAGGTATGCAAACATTTGAAGCGTGCTCTACAACAGTACAAAATGATCCTTATGGCAAATGGCGTTTAGTGCAATGTTGTAGAGAACGCTCCATTTGTTGATTTTATAAAAAGACATTAAAACTAACTGCATAAAAATAGGATCGATAACCAATAGCGGCACATAATACTGTGTTGATAAATTAACTGGTTAATTAAACCATAGGGTCTCTATTTCGGAAAATAATGTACCTGTTGTATACATCCTTTCAGGTTTCGGTAGTCAAAAGATCCTTTCGTCCCCACAAGAAACAGACAAAAAGATCATCCAATTCTTTGTTTAATTTGTCTTACCATAATTGTTTCCAATAATTCCAGTAATAACACCAAACTTAACTCAAAAAGAACTTTAAATACTTGTTTTATTACTTGTTTTATGCATTATTCTGAAATCAGAATAAAATAATCATTGCGATTCGAATATCTTGTTCAAAGTCACTATAGAATTAAAAAATGAAGAAAACAGTTTCAAATCTCGCCGGAAGTCTTTTAAATCTTCGCGAATCTAGACGGGATCCTTGAGAGATCTCATGAAATCCATCTGGTCACTGTGGGAGATCTGGAATCTTAGATCAATAGTTCCGATTTTTAAAGATTTTGGGATTGTGGGATTTAAATGACTTCTCGATTGCGAGTGATGGTGCTCCTAACTTTGTAGATTTTTTATTTAATAAAGTGACCTTTGATTTATAGTATTTATCATGATACATATTACTAATGAAGATTTTCGGAGACATTTTCTCCTGGTAGAAATAACAGTATCTTTTTCTTAAGAACTCAAGACTTACATCACTATGTTTCTTAGGGTTCGCCTCGATTGCACCCCGGACCTGGAGGTCCAAGTTCTCCAACACCCATGCCATATCAACCATATACCCAGCGTTATTCTTCTCCAGCAAGACCTCACTCGCCCTATGGTCATCATCAGGTAACGGCAGACGAAGATGAATATAATTTAAATTTCAAAGTGTTAGAATCTTTTTGAAGATAGGAGCTAACCAATTTCATCTTTTGTAGATCAATTCCTACGCCACACAAGGTGGACACCCTTCAAGTATATATTCGGATCAACGAGGTTGGAATCAAGGTGGACCACCAAATCCTCCTCCTCCACCGACAAATCAAACCAGCCCCTCTAGCCAGTCTCCACAACGTGCTCTTTCTCAATCTCCAGCACCACCTCCTTCTGCGTCGCCGCAACCACAGCCGACTGGCCAACCGCAGGTATGACTTTATATTTAATTTTCCGATTTTAAGATACTTTCTGGGTTCACAGTCTGTTCCATTTTTTACCTAGTCCCCTTTTTTCCCGTAAGCAATGGAGTCAATTAAGTGGGAATGTTTATAAACGAAAATGTACATTTTTCTAAATTAAATTAAATTTTTGGTGTTCCGTTATCGGGTTTATACTTTCCAATAAAATTTCTGTTATCGGATTTTCTTTAATTAATTACTTTTATTTGGTGTCAAGATATCTATCCTAATATCATTATCGGAAGACTGCATTTTATCCTACGCACTCTGAAATGTGCACGAAAATTTGGAATAAATTATAACTTTCCTCTAAAAGTTCGGTTCCCAAATTTTTTTTTTTCTACTAATTACTTATATATGATGTCCGACGACAGAAGAAAATGTTATATCCCAGTGTCCGTATCGGACATTGGGTTTAGCCACCCACGATCCCTAAAATTTATACAGAAAAAGACGGGGAAAAATCTAACTTTCCTTTTAACTTCCGGTTCTCAAATTTTCTTTGAATAATTACTCGTATTGAATGTCCTACAACGCGAGAAAAATTTTCATCCCAATATCCTAATCGGAAGACTGTGTTTTATCCACCCACGCACCCTAAAATGTATACGAAAAAATATGGAAAAAATGATAACATTCCACTAAACATTTGGTTTTGAAATTTTCTTTCATCAATTACTTGTACTCGATGTCCAGCAACACAAGAAAAAGTTTCTCCCTAATATCCTTATCGGAAGACTGCGTTTTAACCACCCACAAACTCTGGAATGCATATGAAAAAATTCAGAAAAAATTCTAACTTCCTTCTAAACGTCCGGATCTCAGATTTTCTTTCACTAATTACTTCTGTTCGATGTCCTGCAAAAGCAGAAAAAGATTCATCCCAATATCTTTATCGGAAGACTGCATTTTATCCAGACGCGCCCTCTGAAATGAACGAAAAAGTACGTGGGTTGATAAAACGCAGTCTTTCGAAGAAGAAGATTAAGACGAATCTTTCTCTGCTGTTGCACGACATCGAATAGAAGTAATTAGTTGAAGAAACTTTGTGATCCGGACGTTCAGAAGAAAGTTGTAATTTTTTCCAAATTTTTCTGTGCACATTTCAGAGAGCGTGGGTCGATAAAACTCAGTCCTCCGTTAAGGATATTGGGAAGAATCTTTTCTTTGTTTTTTTAATGAAATTTAATACAAGTCATGAGTAAAAGAAATTTTGAGAAACCGGACGTTAAAAGGAAAGTTCGAATTTTTTTCCGTCTTTTTCGTTATACATTTTAGGGTGCGTGGGTCGACAAATGGCAGTCTTCCGATAGGGATGTTGGAATGATACTTTTGTTGGTATTGACCGACATCCAGTAAAAGTAATTAGCAAAATAAAATTCGAGCATTGACCGTTTAGAGGAAAGTTAGAATTTTTTCCGAATTGTCATGTACATTTTAGAGTGCGTGGGTGGATGAAATGCAGTTTTCCGATAATGATATCAGAATTAATTTTTTTTGTGTTCGCTGAGATCAATGAAATGTAAATAATGAAAGAAATTACATGTGACGTTATAATGAGTTATTACCATGTAAAATAATATGCTACATTATTTTTACAAGAAATGAACAAGAAAAAATTGATTCAAGTAACTTTAAAAAATTGTATAGTTTTGTTTATAAGCGTTGCAAACTTTAGTGACATTCACTTTTTAGCCACTTTTTAAAGAGAGTCACTGTTTTGAAAGGAAAAGGTCACTTTGGTGACATTTCTCCATCTTATTTTAGATTTTATCGTAATAAAAATCTAAGTAATCAATGTATGAATTCTATATATAGTAATCTATAGTATGGAAATGCTATCCAATATTAAAATTTAAATTATTTAAATTTAAGATTTTCTGGGTTTCTAGTTCTTATTGTATTTTTGTCACACTAAATCTGAAAGTATAAATTTTATCTGCAAGAAAATGATCCAAGAATGTAATAGTCTTTTATTTATTTGTATTGATACAGATTTTTGTATCAATTGAATACAGCTACAGCAACAAAAAATGCCTCCAGATTTAGTGCGCTTGCAGTCTAATTAGTAATTTAAAAAATTGGTACTTAACTATAATAATACTCATTGTTATTTCAACTTATTTACCGCGTATATTAATTAAATGACTTTTATTTTTATTTAGAAATTTTATTTTCAGAATGCAAAGATACAGAATAATATCACTTTTATTATGTGCATTATAGAGAAAAATTCGAATTTCTATAGTTTAAAATTTATTTGAATCAAATTAGGCGTATTCAGGAGTCTCTAAACTGTTTTTTAAATTATGCAACAGTAATTTTATTGTGAGATAATGAAAGAAAATTGGATTTTAACAAAAACTAAAACAACCATTTTTCAGAATTTGCATAGCCGTATTAAAATCGTGTCTTTTAATTTTTTAAGTTAATACTTACCTCGTAAGGTTCATTTTAGGCCAGTTTCAATAGCTGTAAACCTTTTTTTCAACTTTTGATGCTGAAATCTGAAAATTTCCGCATCGAAATTCGACACTTTGGAGGTTTTATTCATTTTCGCGGATGGTTCATTCGATAGGAGAAAAATTAAAAAATACATCATTTAAAGTATATGTTAATCAGGTCTGTATTTTAACCCCCTAAAAATGTTGGATTGTTCCCGAGCCTTTTTCTACCTAAATATCAATTTTCGAAATAGCTAAAAAAATTGCTATTTTGAGGTTTGATTAAACAAGACACTTTGCTGAATATTAAAAAATTCAATTTTCAGGAAGATAAAATGAGGAGTTGATTTACATATACTGTGTAAATCCTGCATTTTTCATTTTTCTCGACAAGTTATTCAGCAGTATATTTCACGGTAAAAAGTTAAAAAAAGGGCTACAGTTATGAAAAATCTGACTTGTTAAAACACAATTTTGGGTCCTTACTTCCCAGTAATAATTAAGAATAAAGTAATTTATTAAATGTATGTGCTGAAGATGAAAAAACATTCATTGTTATTATAGTTGAATATAAAAAAAAGTAAATTAGGCCGCAACCGATTTCGGCTAAATAAAATGGAATGACTCTTATTTAGCTTATAATAAAATTAATTATACAATTTGTCTGAACATTACTTACAAAGTTTATTCTAGTAATAGAATTCAGCACTGCCTGCAGTTAAAAAAATCTCCTAAAAATAAGCAGAAATTAAGACACTCAAATACAAGATGCTTTTAAAAAGATTCTTCTTGATGAGTAATTTAAATCCGACAGATAAATTAATTCTAGAGTTGAAAATCAAAAACATCTTATTCCCAAATGTAGACTTCATGACGTTGGAATATATTAAAAATGCCTTTCTCCTGAGAAAATCAAAAAAGTAGTGGTCAAAATTAGATAATAAGGGCTCAAAGATACGAAATTTTGGAAATTGAAAATAATACCTTTCAATTTTTATACCTTTAGAGATATTGTTTATCTTGAACACTGGAATTTTCATCGCTTTTCGATAGACTGTTATAAAACTTTCGATATCGTTTAACTTTATTTCGGCATCAGGACCTGAACGCAATTCCCTCAACATTTTCTTTAGGTATCAAATAACAAGGCTAACGAATAGCCTAAAAAATTTAAATAGTCTGATAAATAGTCTTTTTTACTATTCGTGATTTATTTAAATCAAACAAAGCTTTTTTAGAACAAGCTAGTGATGTATAAAGGTATCATGAAGTGACAAAGTTCAGTTTCTTTTTTAAATGCACCAAATTACGATATTTATTTTGAATTGACTATTCTCAAAACCAAATTTTCAGAACAAAATGGGAAAGCTATGCCAGAGAAACTATCCATTTCTGTAGAGCAATTAATTGTATTCGGATACTGTTAACCCTTAGGAATTTCTTTAAAAGCGAATTATCTTTGAAATCTAGTGAATTTAAAAGAATTGACCTGAATTTAAGAGAATTTCAGCGAATAAAAGAAAATTATGAAGAATTCAATGGAATTCGGCGAAATTAGGGTAATTTACTCGAATTCGCTTTAATTATTTCGAATTCTATTAAGTTCCTTATAATTCTTAATTCTCTAGTTCAGTTTTTATAAGAAAAACGAAATATCCTAAGACTTTGGTTAAGTTTCTACAACGAAAAACAATTTGCAGACGTAAAAGATTCAAAATTCAGATGCTTTGTACTTCAGCGAAGTAAAATTCAGATTCCTTCAAGTATGAACGCTTTTGAGTATTTATGCTTCCATGTTTGGTTATTATAACAGTTCAGTGTTTGGAATAATTTTTTTAGAGCTTGGGAAATTAAAAATATTTACATACTTAAACCTTTTCATTTTTATCTGCTATATAGGTTTAACTGTATAAAAAAAGCGTTCTAACCATAAACTGAAAACAAGTCAACTTGTGTAACAATTGCACAAAAAGACCTAAAACGGAAAAAGTATGTTTTCAAATGTAAGTGTTATCGGCTGATTGCAGTGAACGTTCTTTTTTGTCGAACGAAAATTTAATTAGGATCACAACTACAGAATAAAATACAAAGAAACTGTGAAGAAGCTTAAATAGTTTAAATGTTGATATGGCTCATTGAACTATGATTTTCATTTCAATTTTGATCAAAAATAGAAACCAACTATTTTGTTCTTCCATTTTTTAAGTTTTAAACGAAAGCAAGCTTAATGCTTATAAGTTTATTAAATTATTAACTGCTATAAATTGTTCGCGCCAGTTCCAAATTATTTTACAAGGTAACCAAAATTATATGGATTACTGGCGCAGAGTATTCCAGATAAATGTCAAACAATCCGAATTATTAATTAAGCCTCTACTCGTCTCCTTAATTGCTTTGAAATGTTTAAACATTATAATTTAAAATATAGACGCTTTTGTATCAGATAATTTATTTATAAGACATAATTACTTTCAAGTATCTATTGCTTCTTATTTATTGATGTTAAATATGTAACTAATTGTATTTTACGAATTTTCGGCAAATTAAAAATATTACAGCCACTGTATTGAATCATTCGTTTAAACCAGTCAATGTAATCTATATTTTTAGATCATTTCCTCCTCGTTTTATTTTTGTTAGTGGCTTGTAAATTTACAAAAAAGCTTATTATCCTTTTCCTCATTCAGGTCTTCCATATAAATTTAATTATTAATCCATCATTATAAAATTATATTTTGAATACTTTATCTTATAATTAAACTAAAATATTCTGCTGTTTAATGTAGCAGTGAATGAATCAAAAATTCATGATTGATATTCACCTCCCATATATATCTATATGTTGAACAAACATTTAAAAATATATAAATCTCATTTTATATTCTAAGTATGTATAAGTAAACACTGTTAATTGAACTAATCAAATCAAAATGAATACATTCATTCATTCACTTTAGAATCATAACTGAAACTTGTGAAAACAATTTCATAGCGGGGAAATAAAGTAATCAGGTCAATATATAGGTTATATTTTCAGCTTCAGCAAAGCGTAGTCGTTAATTGCGAATGTTAACTAGAACATTGTTTATGATAATAGAAACACTAATCATATTTACTAATCAGTCTACAGGACTCCTTTTTTTAGCGGAAATTATAATCAGTTTCTTCTTTTTTTCAGAATTTTCATAGCATGCAGCAACGATCAACAACTCCAAATACTCAAGGAATTGATTCAGGGGTGAGTGTTTTTTTTAGCGATTCAAGATTCAAACGGTTTAAATTCAAAGAGATTTAAAAGTTAGACTCTTGAAGATTAGATGTATTAAACTTGTTTTTCATTAAATTTAAATTATAAAATATCCCCCTTTTTTAGAAAAAGTTCCGCTTTTTGTCAATGCTCTTTTTTTAAATTTAAATTACAAAATTGTTTATCCCAATCGCTTTCAATTCTAAGTCATTTAATTCTAATAGTTTTTAATTCACAATATTGTTGAATTTTAAATATATGCAGTCTTAAATTATTCAATATTTTAAATGCTTAAAACATCAAATTGATAAAACATCGTTTTCAATTTGAAATTGAAGAATGTTTCTCACTATTTAAATTTGAGAGCAAATTATTTTTAAGATTTCAATATAAAATTGTTTAATTTTTAACTTTCTCAGTTAAAATTATTTAAATTCTGGACGTTTTAAAATTGGAATTCTTCAATTCTTCAAGCTTGAACCTATTGGGTATCAGTTTAAGATTTCTATGCAATATAAATGATAAATACGTATATAAACAATGAATTTTAAATCGTAGTCCAATGATTTTAATAGAAATGAATTGTGCTCACCGGTTTTTCTCATTAATATTGTATCTATTGTCTTTAAACATATTTTCAAATTTCTTCCCTAGATTGTACAAAATAACATTTCTGCCATTTCAAAAATTGAAATTTTAAAGGAATTCAAATATTTTAAAAGATTCCAAGGGATCTCAGAGAATTTCAAGGGATTTCAAGAGATTTCGAGAAGTTTCATCTGATTTCAAAACTTTTAAACTTGTTGAAGAAATTTTAAGAGATACTGCAAATTTCAAGACAATTTACAAAATTACGAAGTATTTCTTCAAAGGTTTTGTAGAGATTTTACCAGATTTACGCAATTTCATAAATGTATAGGGTCTCCAAGGACTTTGAAGAGTTGAAAAGTTAAAATGGATTTCAAAGGATTTGGAAGATTTCAGGGATTTTTACAAGATTCCAAGAGAATTTAAAAAGTTTCAAAGACATCAGAGTATTTTAAGGGGTATTAAGGACTTTTAAAGACTTCCTAGAGAATTTTAGGGATTAAATTAAATGGATTGAAAAAGAGACTTTCAAGTGCTTTCTATGGATTTCATGTGGTTTCATGGGATTTCGAAGGCTTAAACATTTTAAAAGAAATTCTTAAGTATATTCAAGGTTTCAGGATGTTGTACTGGATTTCAAAATATTTTATTGATTTTTAAAATTTCAAAAGGTTTTAAATAAAAATATTCGGAGGAATTTCATGAGATTTAAAAGAATTTTGTAAGATTATAGACAATTTTAAGGGATGTACAAAGTTCTGAAGATTTTCAAATGATTCCGTAAGATTTTAGTAGATTTAAAAGATCTCATAGATTTGAAGGAATTTTAAAATATTTAAGGGATTCATGGGCTTTTAAAGGATTTTAAGAAGGTATCCAGAATGGCAATGGCATTTAAAGAATGTCAGGCGATTTCACCATAATAAAGTGGCTCAAAGGATTTCTAAAGAAATTATGAGATTTCAAGGGATTTAAGGAATTTGAAAGATTTCAACTGATTTAAAAAGATTGACGAGTTTTCCAGGAATTGTTAGAGGATTTCAACAGATTCCAGGTGTTCTTAAAGCATTTAAAAGAATTTCAAAGTTTCTAGGGTACTTTTAAAGATTCGAAAGGATTTAACGCGTTTTTATTAATGCCATTTTAACAAAGTAGTTGAAATACAAAAAAGAAATATTATCGACAAAACATTTGAATTCTCAACTTAAAATTATGAAAAAGCCTCAACCAAATAGTGTCCAAACCGACGAAGTTTTAAGGAAACAATTGAATTTTCGACTGAAATCCTCGATTGAATCCGATTTCTTGTTATATATTCGAAATTCGACCCCCATTTTTTCCGAGATGAATCTTTTTGAGGTAAACATAAAAATATGAGATTGGCAGAGAATTTAAATCAGTTGTTCGTTTAATCACCCCGTACATTTTACATGGGTCCCGGACAAGCTGGGCCTGTCTTTATTCTAACGTACGAATTTTGAAAGTGGCTAAAAAATATTTTGCAGTTTGGCCAAGGGCTAAATTTAAGTGTTGAATTATTTTGTTAATTTCATTTTCTTCACAAGAAATGTCACAATTTGAAAATAAACTGATTAAAGTATTTTAATGATTTCTGTAAATTAAGTAGAGATTTCTGTAATAGATTTCTGTAAGTTAAGCATAGGAAGAATTTGGTTCAGAATTCATCTCTTTTAGTTCAAAATTGTACTGTTAAATGGGAAATTTAATTATTTTCTTAAAAATTCAACTATTTCTTTGAAAAGTCATCCTTTTGGCCAAATTGTTTAACGGTTTTGTTGAACATTTCTCTTTTTGGATAGGAAATTCGACCTTTTCAATTAAAAATTCATCATATTTTTGGTGCAGAATTCCTATTATTATATTCTATTATTTGGTTGAAAATTCTAATAATATTTTGAAGATTCAACTATTTTCCTAAAAAGTCCGCATTTTCAGTTAAATGTTCATTCTTTTTATTTCAAAAGTTGAGTATTATATTTTGGGTTTAGAATTTATCTCTTTTGATTGAAAATTCCATTATTTTGTTGAAAATTCAACTATTTTGTTAAAAAGTTTTGTTGATAATTCATCTTTCATGGTGGAAAGTTAATCATTTTTCATCGAACAATCTACTATTATATTTTTGGTTCAGAATTAATCTCTTTTGGTTGAAAATTCTACTATTTGGTTTAAAATTTAATTATTTTCTTGAAAATTCAACAAAATAGTTAGTCATCTGTTTGGTCAACAGTTCAACGGGTTTGTTACAAATTCGTCTTTTTTGATAGGGAATTCGACCTTTTAAATTTAAAAATTCATCATATTTTTTGGTTAAAAGTTAATCTTTTATGTTTGAAAGTAAATTATTTTTAATTGAAGTCTACTGTCATGTTTTTGGTCCAGGATTCATCTATTTGTCTATTTTGGTAAAAGGTTTGTTTTTTAGTTAAAAGCCAATTCTTTTTATTTCAAAATTGGACTTACATTTTGGGTTAAAAATTCATTTCTTTTGGTTAAAAATTGTACAATTTGGTGGGGAGTTTAATTATTTTTTTAAAGATTCAACTATTTTGTTAAACAGGCTTTTTTGTTTCAAATTCAACTGTTTCGTAGAAGATTCTTCCTTTGGATCAAAAGTTCATCTTTTGGTAGAAAAGTAATTTATCTTTCTTGTAAAAGATTCGTTGTTTTAGCCTGAAAATTCAACTATTTGCTTGAAAATTCGTCTCTTTTGATAGAAACTTCAAATATTTGGTTGTAAATGCAACTGTTTGGTTAAATATTTCATTATTTTGTTGAAAATTCAACTCTTTGGTTAAAAAGTCATATTTTTTGGCCGAAAATTCAACTGTTTTGTTGATGGTTCTCCTTTTCGTATAGAAAATTCGTCCTTTTGGATCAAAAATTCATTTCTTTTGATAGAAAAGTCATCTTTTTGGTTGAAAATTCAATTAGTTGGTTGTATGTTGGACTATTTGGTTAAAAATTCATTTTGTTATTCAAGATTCATCATTTTAGTTTGAAAATTCATCTTTGTGGTTGAAAATTAAACTATTTTGTTGAAAATTCGTATTTTTCGGTCGAATGTGACTGTTTTCTATTTGAATACAAATATTTTATCTCCTCGCTTTAAAATTCAAATATTTTGTTGAAAAGACATCTTTTTTGGTCGAAAATTCAACTGTTTTGTTGAACATTCGCCTTTTTGTGTAGATAATATGTCCTTTTGGATACAAAATTCATCTCCTGCCAGAAAAGTCGTCTTTTTGCGTAAAAAATTAAACTGTTTTTTTTTTTTTAACATTCGTCTTTTCATATAGAAAATCCATCCTTTTGGATTAAAAATTCATTTCTTGGTAGAAAAGTCATCATTTGGTTTAAAATTAAATACCCAGTTGAATTTTGAATTATTTTGTACAAAATTAATTTTGTTATTGCTGAAGATTAATCATTTTAGTTGAAAATTCATCTACCTGGTAGAAAATTAACTGTCTGGTTGAAAATTAATCTTTCAGGTTTAAAAATCAGGTGTCTAAAACAGTCGACTATTCAGCTACAAAACTATTCTGTTGAGAATTCGTCTTTTTTGGTTGAAAATTTTGATTGAAAATTTATCTTATTTGCTTGACAGATTTACTAGTTTGTAAAAAATGCAATATATTTCGATTTGAAATCTTAGGAATGTGGTAATAACTTTAACAATAATTTTCACGATATATTTTACTCTGGAGTTCTAAAATGTACAATTATTTTCAAAATGTATCGAATAAAGCAATTAGTATTGAATAATAATCATTATAAACGCTTTAAAGTCAACTAGAAACAATATAATTTTTGTCCGGGAAAACGGGAAATAGTCTGTGATTTTTTTTTGTACAAAAAATACACATTGCTTTTCCATGCCGTGGTTAGGCGGTAAGACGTAACAAGTAGTGGCGGAAACGATTGTGTTCTTCACACACATGCAAGATCTTATCGTGATTCGTGTCTCGTATTGGCAATCGTTGTATTGGATTCGAGACCTAACCTAAAATCACCTAAAACGCGTGTAAGGTGGTGTAAGGTTAGCACGCGTATTGAAGAAGCCGCATGGTCACACTGAGTAATTAAAAAGAAAAAAAAAATATACATTGAATAAAAGAAAAATGAACAGATTTATTTTAAAATGTTATACATTATGGAAAAGCCATCTTCTTTCACAAATTAAGCTTTCAAATTTCTTTTAAAAATACAAAATAGATCTTGTATTTACATTCCCTGCCCCGTATAATTAGTATTCATACATGATTTAAGTACAGGAATATTTGAGGAGAAACTTACATAAGTTTGAATTCAGACATCAGTTCTGCATTTGTCTTTAGTAATTCATTCAATGTTTTACATGATTATAGTTAAATTGCGAAAGGTTACTCAGATAAATTATTCTTATTTAAAAGTTAATTTGATGAAGATTATAAAAGGTTTAAAGGAAATACGGATTAAGTTAGTAACAAATTGAAAGAAATTGAGTAAATAGCATTTAAAAGAATGTTGTATTCGTTCTCGGAGATGGCATGTGGTTTATCTTGGATTTTGAAAATAGAAAGGAGTTTTGCAGAGGCAACAAATGAAATGCGACGTTCTTGAGTTGAATAAGAAGCATTTCCAAAGCTGGCATTTGAAAACATTAATTTCTTCTGTCGCTAGAGAAAAAGGGTGAAAATGGCAAAGAATAGAGAATAGAGATTAAGAAATGGAAATGGGAAGGAGGCAGTTTTGATCGTGCGAGAATGGGACGAAGGATGGCAGGATGGTTGGAAGGGAAGGGAAGGGAAGGAGGAGTGATTGCGTTGAGGGCGGTTGGCGGTGGTTGGTGGGAGGGAAGGTAGGGGAATCGATTAGGGGGCGAGTGGTGCGGCGCGGCCGCCGCCGACGGGCTGACGGGCACCGAGCATGGGCAGGTTGCGAGAGCTGGCGAGAGAGAGGAAGCAGGCATAGCAGGGAACGCACCGCCATGGCCGGATTAAGGGCCGGCTCAAGCGTAGTAAACCCCGGGACCCTACAATTCTAGGGTACCAAAAAATATCTTACAGGCATCACATCCAATCCCCTATTCTCCTTTTTCCCCTTTTTTCGAGATATTTTCTTCATTTTTTCGTTCTTACGTATTTCGTTCGCTTACTTAAAAAAATACGTATTTGAAAAACTGTATGTACTAGGGTGGCCATAGGTGAGGGAAAAGCTGGCAATCAGGGAAAGGTCTGGGAATTTTATTGGACAGGGAAAGTCAGGGATTTTGAAGAAAAAAAATCTTGCAAAAGTCAGGGAATTTTTACAAGAGGCACTTTAAATCAATTTCGTAACATATTCAAGTATTTTGTTGAAAACTAATAGTTTTTGGTCGAAAATTCAAATTTTTCGCTGAACATTCATGTATTTAGACAGGAAATTCGTCCTTTTGGATTGAAAATTCATCTTTTTTTTAATGAAAATTTGACCATCTAGATGAAAATCCATCTTTGTAGGCTGAAAATTCAACTGCATGGTTAATAATTGGTTGTTAAAAACTATTTTGTTAAAAAGTCATCTTTTTTTGTCAAAAATTCAACTGTTTTGTAGAAAATTCGACTTTTTGGGTTGTAAATTAAACTATTTTGGAACAAAATAACCTTTTTTTTATTGAAAATTGATATTTTTGGGTTGAGAATTCAATTGAAATATTCCTTGGTTGAAGATTCAACTATTTTGATGAAATATTCTCTTTTAAGTTTAAAGATTAGTCCGTTTTTGGTTGAAAATTGTTTTTGTTTTCTTTAATTGAAAATAAATTTTTTTACCGTAAATGTAACTATTCCACCTTTTGCTTGAAAATTAATTTATTTTGTTGATAAATCGTCTTTTTTTGGGCCGAAAGTTTAATTATTTTGGTGAAAATTCATATTTCTTGTTTGCAAATTTAACTTTTTTGTTAAAAATGCTCATTTTTGGGGTTTCAACTCTGTTTTGCAGGAAATTAGTTTCTTTTGCCTGAAAATTCAACCTTTTGGACGAGATTTTTTTTTCTTTATTGACTAAAAAGTCTGTTTTGGTTGAAGATTCAGCTATTTTGCTGAAATATCCTCTTTTAGGTTTAAAAATAGTCCGTTCTTTGTTGACTTTTTTTTAGTTGAAAATTAATTTTTTCACCGTAAGTATAAACTCTCATTTTTGGGTTAAAAACTCGGTTTGCAGAAAATTAGTTGTTTTTTTTGCCTGAAAATTTAACATATTGGATGAGATTTTTTTTTCTCCATTGTCTGAAAAGTCTGTTTTGATTGAAAATTCGTTGTTTTTTCAGTTGAAAAATAATTTTTTTATCGTAAATGTAGCTATTCCGTTTTTGTTTGAAAATTTATTTATTTTGTTGATACCTCGTCTTTTTTGTCAAGCATTCAACTGTTTTGTTGAAAGTTCGTATTTTTGGGTTGGAAAATCAAATGTTTTAGCACAAAATAAACTTTGTTGTTGTTGGAAATTCATACTTTGGTGTTGAAAATTCAACTACTTTATTGAACATTCGTTTTTCTTGGTTGAATTCAATTGTTTTTCATATAAAATTAGAATCTCCCTTGGTTGAAATATCTAATATCACATTATTCGTTGATAATCCATCTTTTTTTGTTGAAAACTGAACTACTTGTTTGAAGGATGAACCACTTCCTTGAAAAATAATTTTTTTTTTTTTGAAAATTCATATTTTCGAGTTGAAAATCCAACTGCCTTACAGATCATTCGTCTTTTGGCTTGAAAGTTCAACAATTTGGATACAATTTTTCTTCTCTCTTTACTGAAAAATCTTTGTCGAAAATTCGTCTTTTTGGTTGGAAAATTCACCATTTTAGTTAGAAATTCATCTGTTTGGAAATTCCTTCTTTTTTTATTGAACAGTAATTTTTCTTACTGAAAATTGAAGTTTTACATTTTTAGGTGTAAATTGATATTTTTAGTTGATAATTCAACTCTTTCGTTGAAAATTGAACTACTTTGTTGTAAATTCAAGTATTATGTTAAAAAGTAATCTTTTTTAGTCGAAAATTCAATTGTTTCGTTAAAAATTCATCGGTTTGGACATCATTTGGTTGAGGCTTTCATAATGGCAGGTTGAGAATTCAAACGTTTCGTTGATAATATTTCTTTTTTGTATTTCAACTACTTTGGTAAATTGGCATCTTTTTGGTCAAAAATTCAACTGTCTGATTAAAAACCCATTTTTATGGTAGAAAAGTCAAAGTTCTTGGCTGAAATAAATAAATTTGACATTTCAATATTTTAATCTGAAATTGTTTTTTTTTTTCGTTCATAAAATATCAAAATGCTGTTGTTTGAATATTAATGACCAGGGAAAATTAAAAATTGCTCAGGAAAAAATCAGGGAATCTTGAAAATTACATTTTGTGGCCACATCTCGTATGTATTTTTAAAATAATTTTTAAAATATTTAAAAATTCGATAGTTTTCAGATATGTTTTTTTTTTGTTTGTTTCAATTCGGACTTGACGTGAACGACAATTCATTAAAATTTCGTGGCAACATTAGTTTGAAAAACTGATTATGTTTCCTAATTATCATTTAAAAATATTTCTAACTTTAAGAGCATTAACGCCGAACACAACAAAATTAATTATTCATTGATTTTTACTTCAAGCGAGATCTTAGTTAACTGGGAGATAATTAAGAGCATCTAAGTTATTCACAAGTTTCTTTTCAATAATAGTTCTGTTTTTTCAGGCTGATCTTAAAAACTCAAAAGTACGTAATTGAAAAGTTTGCACTATTTCACTAAGATGAAGTTATTTTGGTCGATCTCATTCAATTCGTATTTGGTTTTAACTGTTTTGGTGGTGTCCAATCAATCTTCACATTTATCTTCAATTTTCAATAGAAAATTTAGACAATAGGTTAGTGATTCTCATATTTTGATAGTACTGCCTAATGACAATTTTAGAGTCAATGTCTGTGACTAATGACCCTCTGTTCGGTAATTTCTTCTAACATTATGAAGTTCGATTCTAATCACTAACTTCGTACTACCGAAATATGGTCGAAGAAAAAGTCCATTTCTTAGTTATTTCCAAATATTTTAAATATTTTCTGCACGTAAAGTTGCGAACAATTTTACCGTGATTCATACCCAAAATCAAACTTTATCTCCGTTATTATATCAAAAAGTTCAAGTCAATAGTTCTAGAAAACTTTCATATTATGATTATAATTGTGTTCAAAGTTTATATTAAAATAACGAATATAATGAATAAGTAATTTTGGTTACTCAGCTTTAAATAAAAAGTTTAATTTTAAAGCTTTAGTATTTTTTACATACTTGGTAGGTACCCTTTTTGATTAAATTCTAAACATTATTAATTTAAGTTAAAAAATGAGTTCGAATTCAAGAGCATGAAGTATATTTAAATTAAATTTGCTCTGAAAAATGTTTTCATTTGATGAAGTACGTTGCAAAAAAGTGAAGATCTCCTTTTTGCGAGTGCAACGAAGAAACTTAGTTTTTTATACCGTAAAATTGTGGAAACTCTGTTAATATTGAAACCAAAAACATTTTTAAGTATATGTATATATAGAATATTCCTTGAGCATTCTAAATGAAAAGCAGGCCTGGACTGACCACGCTATTGACACTATTTGACACTTTTTTTTAGCGATGACATTATTTTGCTACTGATTCGAAAAAAAAATAACTAAAGACCCCGGAAGCCCCCCCCCCCCCCATCTCACGTAATTTTTGTCGACTCAATTTTTGTCGTGAATTTATTTAGGAATTATTAAAAAATAATGTTAGATCAAGTAGTTGAATTTTCAAAGAAAAAACATGAATTCTCAACAAAAAGTGTATTAGTTGATATTTTAACCAAGAACAGATTTTCTTTTTAAATCAAAAACAGTTAAATTGTACTAAAAACGACGATCTTCCAACAAAATAGTTGAATCCTAAACCAAAAAAGATCAATTTCCAAACAAATATTTCATTTTGTTACCAAATAGATGAGCTTTCTTCAAAACGTTTGAATTTTCAACCGAAAAGATGAATTTTCAACCAAATTGTTGAATGTTCAATGTTAAATTGTTATTTAAGAGAATTAATTTTAAATAAAAAAAGGAATGTTTTAAAAAGCAGTTTAATGTTGTACCAAAAAGTTGAATTTTCTACCAAATTGTTGAATTTTCATGCCAAAAAGATGCATGTTTTACAAAACAGTTGAATTTTTCATAATTTCAACCAATCAGTTGAATTCTCAACAAAATAGTTCAATTTTCAGTTTAAAAAAAAATTTAATAAAAAAACGAATGTTCAAGTAAAATTATGAATTTTAAACCAAAAAAATGAAATTTAATGAAAAGAGTTAAACTTTCAACCAAGTAGTTGAATTTTCTACATAAAAAGAAGAATTTCCAACAAATAATGTAATACTTAATATTTCAACAAAAAATATTTTAACGAAAATTAAAAAACAGAAAAGTTCATTTTCAAATTTTAAAAAATTCAACCAAGAAGAAAATGAATTTTAAACTAAAATGATGAATCTTGAAACAAACAAAAACAAAAACTTTTAAGAAAGTAGTTGAACTTTCAACCGAAGAGTTGGATCTTCAACCTCAACAGAGATTTTTTCAAAGAAGTTTTAGTTACAAATAGAAAAACATTTGGATTCAACGTAGGTAATTTTCTACCAAAAAATACGATATTTCAACCAAATTCATACATTTTCAACTAAAAAAGATCAATTTTCAACCCAAAATGGAATAGTTATATTTACAGCTAAAAAAGTCATTTTTAACTATAAAAAAAAAATTTCAACAAGATTGTTAAATTTTCAGCCAAACAGGGAGTAGTTAAATTTTTACTTCGAAAAATTGATTAAAAAATAATTAATATTCAAAAAATAATAATTTAAAAAAAAGAATGTTCATCAAAATACTTAAATTTTCAACAAAATAAATGAATTTTCAACTATAATGATAAATCGTTTAATAAAGAAATGAATTTTGAACAAAATAGTTGAATTTTCGGCCAAAAAGTTGAATCTCCAGTCATAAAGTAATTTTCTACCAAAAATGACAAATTTTCAACAAAATGCACGAATTTTCAAAAAAAAAAAAATTATATTTTGAATTTTATATTTTTAGTTAGAAAATTAATTTTTGATAAAGAAACAATTTTTCAACAAAATAGTTAAATTTTGAATCAAAGAAATTAATTTTTGACAAATGCATGCATTTTGAATTAAAGAAGATGAAATATTAAATAAAAAAACAGCTTTTTGAATTAAAGTGTTGAATCGTCAATCAAGAAAATGAATTTTTAACAAAGTAGTTCCACTTTTAATCAAGTAGTTACAGTTTTAACGAAAAATTTAATAATTGATATTTCAAATATAAAAGTTTAATTTGAAACGAAATACAGCAGTTAAATTCAACCAAAAAAGATTAGTTTTCAACCAAACATTTGCATTTCCAGCGAAAAAAGATTAAATTTGTACATCAGATAAATTTTTAAACCAAAAAGACGAATCTTCAACCAAGAAACATTTTTCAGGTAATTAAGAACAAAAATGTTATCGAAAGTTTGGAATTTTCATGCCAAAAAGACGAATTTTCTACAAAAACAATTGAATTTTCAATCAAAAAGTTTGACTTTGTTCTTTTTAACAAAATTGTTGAATGTTGAACAAAATAATAACATTGCATGTTCATTCTCTAAGTTTATAAATTATACAAATATCTTTTTCATGTTCAACATTTTTATTCAAATAATTGACAATAATGTGAATAATTTAATAATTGAAATAATTAACAATCTGTACAATATATACATTATTTTAAATACTTTTCAGAACTTTCAATTTTTTTTAGACAATTCGATGTTTTCCTTACTTTTTAAATAAGTATTAGTAAAATTCCAGATTGTGAACAAAATTTTGTTCCGCTCAATAAAAGTCACGAATTTTCGTTTTTGGGCATGAAACATCAGGACTTAGCACAAAAAATCAGAGCATAGAACAACAAATTAGAAAAACAGGACAGCGATCAAAATCAGGACATGTCCTGATAACGGCATAAGTCATGGAAAAATCATTTTAAATTATTAAAACTATATAATTTCTGATAAAAAAATGGTTTCTGCTTTTCTGAATGTAAAAATAAAGTTTTAATCTTTCCCCTTTTTTGAGCTCTTTTTGCGCTGTGATCGCTGGGAACACCTGGGGCACAAATATTCCTGCAGCCGGCTCTGTATTTTGTGCGCCTCGTGAAGCGGTTGCGCGCGATTCTATTAAATTGAGGTGGGGAGAGTGTTCTGGCGTTTCCCCCCACTCCATGACCTTTCGTTCACTCCGTTCGCTCCTTCGGGCTTCGGTTATATTCGGTTTGGCAATTGGCACATTTTGCTGTGGCTGTGGCTAATGGATGTATATCTATATCTATATGCTGCCATGCTGCTATGCTGTCAAGTCGCGTATAGTGCATATTGCATTCGCTGCTCATGGCATCGTTCGTCCGTTGTTCACTGCAACGTTCCGTTCGAGTAGTAACTTCTGTTTAGTCACAATTGAGCTTCACAGAACACAATAGAATATAGAAGAATAGAAGCAACTCTTTCGTATGATTTCTGTCACGATTATCTGCACGATTGTTGGTAGACTAGTTTGAAGGCATTTAGAACTTGAAAGGATTCAATATCATGCGAGTCATGACTGAAAATTGAACTTTACTGATGTTACTTGTACAGAAAATTGCAATACGAAGCGAAATTTACTCTGAAAGGTAGAATCAAGAGTGCTTCAATCAATACTGTAAATCAAATGGAATGTTTGTTGGGGGTTAATGTAATTAGGAGACGCGTTTCCTGTTTATGGAATCCGATAAATCATTGACAACAGAAACCTGATGGTGACCTGGTTGATAAGAATCTGTAAAATGAGGCATCTGACCGGCTTCGAGAGAATAAAAAAAAGTTTCTTCTGAAAACCCGATAAAAATCAATAGGTACCTAGGGGGGCTTCTAGAATCTAGTTGATTTCGCTCTTTTTATAAATTGTTATCAACAGGGAAGTAGGGTTCTCGATGTTGAAAGAGTTGGAATTTATTAATCGGGTCAGAAAATTGCGTTGTTCCAGAGTTTTTCCGCGTTTCCCTTGCCTTCTAAACATGATATTTTTGCTGCTGCGGGGTCTCTCGGCTATCCACGTGACAACGTGACACTTTTCGAGACGTTTTACGACTCGTGTAAAACAGTCACGTGATCAGCCGCGAAGGCGCCACCAGTGTGTGCTGCAGATAAATTTTGCTACTCATGCAATCCCACAATTTACTTCTCAGGAGTGATTTCTCTGTTTTGTTAAGAGTTGGTACAAATGGAGCATTTTTATTGTGATTTCGCTGAGTTGCCGTTTCTTTATTTTATGATTTTCCTTGGGCAACTTTAGCTCCATATGGATCGAGCACAGTTTCGACATAAGAGTTCTTCTGGGAGTTTGAATAACTTCCAAAGAGATGAAGATCTTGAAATGTTAAGTAAACGGGTTTTTGGCGGGATTGGATTATTTCGTTGGAAACAATTCGAACTTTATGAAGAATTAGTGGATTTTAATTAATGAAGCGAAAATAATTATTTTTTAAAACTAAATATTTACGATAATTCATATTATACTTTATATTCATTCATCATTATACGCTTTCAATAGTGTTATTTTTATTGATTTATTGAGGGGATTTGTAACTGAAATTTAAAACCCGTAGGATATTAATTGTGGGAATCTGGTAGTTTTTTTTTTTTTTTTTTTTTTTGAGAAATTATGTAATAAACTCAATTCAAAAATGTTTCCCGATTCCATCCTTTTAAGATGTAAATATGTAGATACGAAAACACGTGAAAAAACGATAACAAAAATTCTGGAAAAAGAAATTTGGAAACTTAATGTTGCGTTTATCAGCTCAAGAAACATATTTTGAGAAATTAATGTTGGCCCTTTTTTATCAAAATATAATAAAAGCCTAAAATTGCACTAACTTTCAGCTTTTTGAAATTAATATTGAATTATTAATTAAAACCAAATTGTGTAGTCCAGAGATCACAGTCCGTCCCATTTTTTACCTATTCCTATTTTTCCCCATTAAAATTAAAAAAATCTTTTAAAACACCTCAAATCGAGAATTTTAACATTGCACAACAAGGCGCTTTGAAATACGTTCTTTTTAATGATTTCAAATATTTCCTAAGCATGGAAAACGAGGAAATTTATCACGAAAAAATTTAATTTAAATTGAAACGCTTCAAATTCCTTATATTTCAAGTAAATATATTGCAGTTCCAACGAATTAAATGAATTTTTAACTACAATGATGAATCTTCAACCAAGAAAATTAAATTTTGAATGAATGAATTGAACCGGAAAAGATTGATATTTTAAATAAAAAACAGTTGAATTCATCTAAGAAAAGACCAATTTTCAATCAAATAGTTGAATTTTCTACCAAAATAGTTTAATTTTTAACCCAAAAAGACGAAGTTTCAACATAATAGATACATTTTCAACCGAAGACATGAATTTTCGACTAAAAGTATTAATCCTTAACCATAGCAATTTAATTTGTTACAAAGTAGTAAATTTCAGCCAAGCAGTTGAATTTTCAACCAAATACATTTCAATTTTACATTAAAAATAGTTTAATTCGTTCAAAAAGGATACATTTTTAACCCAAAAATTTGTATTTTCAATCAAAGAGGTTAATTTTCAACCCAACAAGGTGAATTGTCAGCTAAAATGATGAACTTGAAACCAAAAAATCTATTTTCGACAAATTAGTTCAACTTTTAAGTATTAAAATTGTTTAGATTTTAATTAAGTAATTTTTTAATTAAATATTTTCGAGCTAAAAAGTCGATTTTTCTACGAAACAGTTGAATTTTTAACCTTAAAATATAAATTTTCAACAGAAATGCTAATTTTCAACAAAATAGTTGAATCTCCTACGAAAATGCTTGAATTTTCGACTCAAAAAGATGAATTTTCAATCCGAAAATGTGGACTTTAAGTAAAAAGGTTCATTCTCAACAAAATAGTTAAATTTTTTAACATGAAAGAATTTTCAGTCATAAAAGAAAAAAAAATGTCTAGCAGATTGTTGAATTCTCAAGCCTATACGCTAAATTTGTTACCAAAAAGTTAAATTTTCAACCGAAAAATGTGTCTTTTCAACAGAAATTACATTTTTAACTAAAAAATTCGAATTTTCTACAAAACATTTAAATTTTCAGCCGTATAATAAAGTTTTTAATGAAAAAAGATTAATTCTTTACAAAAAATAAAATAGTTGATATTTCAAGGAAAAAAAATTCAAATTTAAACTAAGAACATTTTAATTAATCTAAAAAATATGACATTTCAAAAAAATAGTTGATTTTTCAACCAAATTGTTGAATTTTCAACCCTAAAATATGAATTGTCAACAAAAAAGTTAATTTCCAGCCAAATAGTTGAATCTTCTACCAAATCGTTGAATTTTCAACTGAAAAAGATGGGTTTTAAAAAAAAATAGGTCAACCCGAAAGTATTAATTTTCAACCCAAAAAGTCGAATTTTCAATAAGAAAGTTATATTTTCAACCAGATAATACAATTTTTTATCAAAGATTAATAATTGCGAAAAATGTAATTGTTGATATCCTAAGCAAAAAAATATTTTAAATAGATAAAAATTGAATTAATACAAAAAAACGAATTTTCGATAAAATAGTTGATTTTTTAATCAAGAAAGAAAAAAATGTCAACCAAATTGTTGAACTTTCAAGCCAAACCGACGAATTTTCTTGAAAAAGTTGAGTTTTCAACCTGGTTATGTATGTTACCAAACTGCGTGTTAAAAAAAGTGGTTATTTTCACAATTTTATATTTTCGTGAATAACGATTTTTCAGTTTCTGAGTTTTACACTATAATCTTTTTTTTAGCTGACATTACAATTTTTTTGAATATCTGAGAGCTTCCAACTGATCAAAATACATCTGGAACGAATTTTAAAGCCAAGAAAACAAAAACAGAAAAAGTAAATTTTTCAAAGTCAATTTTGTGTTTTTTAAATTATTTATTTTTTCAATAATCAAAATCTATATACTGACAAAAATACATTGAAAAAATTAAAACATGAGCATTTTTCAGTTCTGTTTATCTACTTTCCAATCTTTGATCTACAATTTTTCGCTGATGTATTTTATTAGTAGAAAGTACTGAAACGAAAGAAAAAAAAACTAGAAAATTTGCTCAAGATAAGGGTTTACACTTTAGTGTAATATTCACGGTATAAAAAGTTGTTAATAATGCATTAAATCCCCTATAATCCCTGGTAGTTGTACTGTTCCGAAATTGAAGAAATGTCACGAAGTGATTAGTGAAATGTTTGTGTAATGAGAATATATGAAAAGCGTGAAAATTGAGCAATATTGAGAGGAATTTGGAAAATACGCGATCGACCCGGGAGGCGAAGGGCATGACGGCGAGTCAACGGTGACTTTTGAATGTACGCGGTCGGAATTTTCGATGTGTACTTCGAAACACGGGCACGGAGCCGAGGATGGACGGAAATGGCCGAAAGTGTCCGAACGCTTGCCGCGCCACGAAAGAACGCTGAGCAGGCTGAGCTGCTAGACGCGAAATCCCGAAACCCGACGAAAAGAGACGTCGATCCTCAAGCTCAATTGAGCTCAGTTTGATTTCCATCAAATCGCGTGTTCGCGATTCGAAAAAAATCCTCATCTCGAGAATAGCCGCGCCACTCTCGCAGACCGCTCGACGTGTCTCTCGTGGCCTCGTTTGTGCAACATGCCAGGATCGTAGTGTAACAGCCAAGTGAACGAAAAGTGACTCTGCTCGCGCACAAGTGGGATTCGAGCCGACGAGCGTCGAAACGACGATGAAAAATGCTGAAAGAGCATCGAATCGGCTCATTTTCCCCATCGAATCGGGACGTCCTTGAGTCCCCGACGGGCAGAAATTTGTCCACGCTCAATTCGATGGGTCGCCGGAAAAATGTTTTCGGAAGTGCGTGATCGTGGCCGATGGGCGTAGTGTACTGCTAGTGTACTGTAGTGGTTTTTTTCCCAGTTGTGTGTATATAACCGCGACGTCCCGTATGAAGTGTGTTGAGCCACATGCACGCACACACCGAACCATAAGCATCAAGCGCGTGTAAAATTGTGTATGACGCGTGTTGTGTATTATTCTCGTGGTCGGAATGCATCGAATAAACTTGTGGGATCATATTCTACCTAGGATAGGATATTCCTCCCAACCATCGGACCATATCAGTTGAGTCCTAGTATGTATCCACCGTGTTCGCTCCTTTACGTCAATATTGCTGTATTTCACTCGTCACGTTTTCACCTCCTCCAATCCCCCATTCAAAAGCTTTCAGTTTTTATATAATTCTCACCATACTTTCAGAAAAAAAATATCTTTTTATCATCCTTTGACTCCAACTGGCCCAAGTATTTTATTCAATATTTCACGGGAAGATTTTTAAGTAGAAAAATTCAATATTTTCTACTTTACCTACTTCACTAATGAGCATTTATAGGTTAAGACCAGTTAACGAGTCGAGAAAAATCATTTTTCACGGAAAATCTTTCATATTTGTGTTTATTCCGATTTTTGCAGTTTTCCATGGTTATGGCTATATCAACAATAGTTTGTTTTGTTTAATTATTCTACTTGAATGTAGATTTAAAAAAAAAACGGTAATTGGTCATAGACGTTTTTTTTTGCTGTGGTTAAAATCTAATTTATTCGTGTGGTTTACCGCAATTCTAATGTACATGGTGATTTTCTAATAAATATAAAAATGTTTAAAGTAGATTGGTAGAAGAAAAAATTATTAGAGAAACAAATTCAGCAAGAGTATGTTGTCAGACGCGTTTTGAAATTGACTTTCCGTTGGAGCAACCAACCAGGAGCGTCCTTTAAACCGAAATGATCAATCTCAGCTCGTAAACTTTTCATCCTACAATATTTTAGAAAACGAGTATTGCTTCTTTTTTTTACCAGGATTGTATTACTTGAATCGGTATATTTATTGGTGAATCGTTCTGTATTGTTATTTTGCTGGAGTATAATTTACTCGTGAAAAGTACCCCTTTTGAAAGTCAAAAACGCGATTATAAATTTTTTACCATATGCATTTCAAAACCAGTAAAAGTAAAATTTTTTAATTGAGACAAAAAAGCCTCGTTTGTTAAATTTTTTGTTTAAAATCTGATTATTTCAGGAAAAGGTAGGTATTGAGGTGTATGATTGAATTGCCGAAAGAGCGATTTGAAAATAGTTAAGACCATTTTTCACACGCATGTGGCCAATTCTTTAAAGGAAACTTACACTGTAAAACAAGTGGTTGGAAATTACAAGTGGGTATTATTTGAATTTCACAATTTTTGTGAAAAGTATCAGTAATTATCGAGGTAAATTTCAAGCGTAGTGTAATTTTATTGCGTGAAAAACTGCAACTTTACACTTATTTGGTAAAATTACCACGTGAATGCTGTAACTTTACACTTTTTTTTGGTAAAATTACCGGTTTTTTTTTACAGTTGACTCATAAACTAATAACTCGAATGAATTTTCCATACCAGGCAGACATATAGGCAAGAAAGATGAAAGTGTGCCTGGTATAGAAAATCCATCCGACTTATTAGTTTATGAGTAAGTTCGTTTAAAAGAGCTGGTCACGTGACAGTCATGCCCTTAATAATCGCCGTGAAAAACATGCGGTAACTTGAAAAACTGATAAGGAAATTTCTATTTTTATTTACATGTAGGGTGTCTACTCACCTGGAAATCCTAGAATTGTCCGGAAATTTTTATATACCTGGAAAAACTTGGAAATGTCAGGGGATTTGTATTAAAATCAGGAATTTTTTTCGAGAACGCGGTTACATTTAAAAAAAAAATTGTAATATAAAATTAAATAGCAATGTTGTTTCATTCATAAAGGCAGCTTTATATTACTGGGTGTAACTATTGGGTTAAAAATTAGTTTTTTTTTCTATGGTTGAAAACTACTTTTTTTTTAACTAAAAATTTAACTATTTTTATTTGTGGTTGAAAATTTATCTTTAGTTGAAAATTCATGTATTTTATTGAAAACTCTTTCTTTTTGGTAGAAAATTAACCTTGATTGAACTCTTGTTAAAAATGATTTTGTTGTTGTTAAAGATTCATAATTTGAAAACAAAATTCATTCCTTTGGATGAAAATTAATTTTTTTCATTGAAAATTTAACTATTCCATTTTTGGTTGAAAATTTATCTTTTTTTTTTTCGTTGAAAATTCCAATTATTGTTTGAAAATTCGCCTTTTTATTAGAAAATTAATCTTTTTGTTTGAAAATAATTCTTTTTGTTTAAAATTCATCTTTTTAGTTATCCTCTTCAAATAATCTTCCTGTTTAAAAATTAATCTTCATGTTTCAAAATTCATCATTTTTGTAGTATATTAAACTGCTTGGTTGAAAGTTCAAACGTTCCCCCAAAAAATGTGTTTTGGTTGAGAATTCAAATATTCCAGTTGAATATTCATTTTACTTGAAAATTAATTTTTTTGAAAATTATAATACTTGTTTGAAAGCTAAACTCTTTTGTTGAAAATGCATTTTTTTCAACTTTAATACTTGGTTGAAAGCTCAACTCTTTTGTTAAAAGTTCTTTTTTTTTGTTGAAGATTCATAATTTTAATTAATAAATTCATCTCTTTTGTTAAAAATTTAACTATTTTGTTGACAATTCATTTTTTTGCGAGTTCATTCTTTTAACTGAAAATTTAAGTAATTCAGTTGAATATTCCATCACTTTAGTTAAAAATTCATATCTTTGGTTAACAATGAATGTTTTCAACTGAGAATTTATCTTCTTTACTTGAAAATTCTTGCTTTTTTCTTAAATTCGTCTTTTGTGGTCAAGAATTAAGCTTCTGGATTGAAAATTAATATTTTTGGTTAAAAATTCTACTGTTCCAGTAGAAGATTAATAATTTTAGTTGAAACCCCATCATCTTGGTTGAAAATTAAAGTAATTTGTTGAAAATTATGTTTTGTTTAAATTAACTTTTTCAAATGAAAATTTAACTTCCGTTTTTGGTTAACAATTTATCGTTTTAGTTTAAAACTCAACTGTTTGGTTGGAAATTTATCTTCTTTAGTTAAAAATTTAATAACTTGGTTGAAAATTGATTTTTTTTTGTCGAAATTTAATCTTCTTAGATGAAAATGTATCTTTTTGGTTTAAAATTCAACTATTCCACTAGTTAGTTCATAATTTTTATTCAAAGTTCATCACTTTGGTTAAAAATTAAACTACTTTGTTGAAAAACAAAAAATTTTGTTGAAATTTTTGTTTCAAATTGATTGTTATTTTAACTCAAAGCTTAACTTTCATTTTTGGTTAAAAATTCATTTATCTTGTTGAAAATGCAATATTTTTACATGCAATGTTAGGAATTTGAAGGGCATTAAATTGAATTTAATATAGTCCCTATGTTAAATTTACTTGAAATAATATATTTCCCTATTTTTGTGAGAAATCTTATATTTCCCTTGTTCTTCCAGGGTTTCTGTTCACCTATGAAGGATCGAGAAATATCTTTAATTGAAAATAATATGTTGAATATTCTCTGAATTTTAAGTACATACATGAGAATATAATAAACATTTGTTTTTATTGTTGTTTAAATTCGCGGACTTCAGGAGCAAATTCAAGGAATGATTAATTATGTTTTTAGTGTTATTTAATTCATTGATGGTGATAATATATTTAAGAATACCTTGTAATCTAGTTATTCAAAGCTTTCTAAATTCATCATGTTAATCAAATCCCTAGAAACTTTTACCATTAAAAAGTTAATTATCCTTTATTGAAGTTAGTTCAGAAATGGAAAAAAAAGTTATTCATCATTAAGTCGCGAAATTGTATACATGTTTCGAGTGTATTGTTTTAAAAAATATGAAATACACCTTGTACATAACACTGTTTTTTGCTGTTTGTTATGAAATTGTTAAATTCCATGTTTGCAACCACTTGTTTTTAAACTTTATCAAAAAATCGTGGTAAAAGTGAAATACTTCTAAATATGGATTTATTTTTTTAGGAATATTATCGTAACCCCTATATAACCTGTCTCTTATATCGTGCTTTTTGTAAACTTTGCAATAGGGGTGATAGAAGTTTCATCGTTTGTGTATGAAGCAATTAATTAGCTACAAACATAATTTAATTACTTGTTTTTCCAAAGTGTTATTATTGCGAAAGAGACCAAATTTTGATTGAAATGGCTCACAACTTATCCAAAATTATATGAATGAATTCCCAGATGGAAATTTTTGGACTGAATGAAATACTTATTCATAAATCTCCGTTTAATCAAAAATTTAGTTACTTTTTTTCTTGAAGTGAAGAAAAAATCTAGAAAAATTAGACTAGTTTGTTTTACAACTTTTAATTATTCTAAGAACGAGAATAATTTTAATTTTACGTGATCTGTAACTGGTAAATTGTTTCAACATAAGTTTACAATATGAGGAAGAGATTACGCTTAGTAGAAATCTTAAATTTAAAAACTTTTTTATATTTATATTGGGAGGCGGGGGGGATTTATGAAAAATTAGTCGTGTAAGATTAATTTTTGTGTACTTCAGAGAATAATTGTCAGCCGTCAACTTGAGTGAGTTAAAGTGCTGTGACTATCAAATAACTTTTACATTCACCGACAAAAATTCTGCAGTTAATGCATTTTGTAACAGGAGGCAAATTTTGCACTTGCTGCATATCCTGCTCTACGTTTTATTCATTTATGTTCCAAAAAGAGTATTTCAGTCAGTGTCAACTTTGATGAATCCTTATTATAGTTATTCAAATTATTAGAAAAAATTCAGTTTTTCATCAGCTTTGTAAGACTAAAAGAAATTTGATTCTTTGATTACTATATAAAATATTACATTTCCGCCATTGATTACAATTTTTTCCTGAAATCTCAATTTTGTACAATAAAATGTCTGTTTGAATGATTAGATTTTCTTTAGGATATGTGTGTGTTGACGAGTTAATGTAGGTCATATGAGTTTTATTGATAGCACAAAAAACTAAAATAAGCTATTTGCAATCGTATGACACACCCAGATAATAATTACATAATTTGTAATTTTTCAAAAGTCAGATAATCATATCACACGTGCTGATATTGAAATGACTCATAATTAAACGTGATGAAAATAGAAATTTGGATTAAAGTTTGATTACAAAAATTTCGTATATTTTTCCCAATTTCCTCTTTGTTTATCCTTTTCAACTTGACTTTGTTTTATAATAAAATACTATCAATAATATGAGTTTCTTTCTAATTTTGCGTTAAAAACGAAACCTCCGAAGCCAAAAGTAATATTATTGCAAGTACTATAGTGTTTTTGTTTTAATTTCAGGAATTATCTGGCCAAAATAGTAACGATAGTTCGAATGGACCTGCTGGTCCAGGAACTCCAAACTCTCAGGGGATGAGGCCTACCCCTTCGCCTACAGGGTCCACAGGTTCTCGCTCGATGTCCCCTGCTGTTGGTCAGTATCTCTTCATTCTACCTTTCACAAGATGACCATTTCCAAATAAATTTCCCAGATATGTCTGCAAATTCCCTGAAATTTCTGAAGAAAGCAAACAGTTGAAATTTTAACATTAAAATAAATAAAGAGAAAATAATTGCAGTAACTTTATTTTTACTGATGTCTGTATTGATTGTTTGATGTCCATCTGTAGGTCAGCAAAACGTTCAGATGCCGCCACGGCCGTCAAGCAGTCAGTCAGATGGAAGTGGACCAGCACGAATGAGTCACTCCCCAATGGCTACTCAAGGTATTAAACTCGAAATAAACCTTTCACTATCCCTATTTCGTTTAATCCGCTATCACTGATCATTAACTTGGATTATTCTGCATTAGGAGGATATCAACAACCCTTGGGTCCCTCACCGCACATGCACAGTTACAAAATGAACAGTAGCGGCCCCGGTGTGGTTCAGCCAGGACCCGGTCCAACCGGGCTTGGCGGTATTAGCCCAATGGGTAGTGGAATGGGATACGCAGCGGGTGGGGCTGCTGCGAATCAACCTGGTGGTTATCCTGGTCAGGGTACTTATCCGCCTCCTCGGCCACACATGCAGTTTCCACAGGGTTATCCGCCACCTACAAACTCGCAACCGCCGCCGAACAATCAATACCAACCTGCTAGATCCAACAACATGGTGCAATACCCCCCTTATACGGTAAAATTCCTATGTTTTCGTAAAATCTCACAAGCTCAATTTTTAACTATTCACCGAGAATATCTCTGATATCTCAAATAGCAATGAATTTAGGATTACAATTGGACTAGAAATGGGATGTTAGGTAGTGTATTGACTGTTTTGGTATTGTTGCAGCATAAAATGGGCTTCAATAGTGTATCGCCCGGCATGCCCCCGAGTCCCGGACCACCTCAAGGCTACGGCACAGGCGGACCTGGAAGCATGGTGCCCCCAGGTGCTCCAGGAATCGGAGGCATAGGCAATATGGGCCCACCGACAAGTTCTATGGGACCACCGCCACCTTCTCCTAACCACGTAAGCAACCAGCCACCGCCAAATGCAGCAGTGTCGCATCCACATCCCCCTGCAGCCACGCCTCCGCTTAACCACGAGGGAAGCCCCATGCCGCCGCCGAGTACTACTCCGAATTCGCATCCCACACCCGCACCCACTCCCACCAGCCATAGTTCTGCCGATCTCACTACGGATACGTCGAATGACAGTGGTATTACCACCACTGCCTCAGGTAACTTTTCCTATCCAATTATTTGTTTAAATACATGTGAAGGGTGTTCAACTGTTCAATCGATTCTTCAGGAGGGACGGGGTTGTTACGAGACCTGAAAAAGTGATGGAATTTTGAAAAAAAGATAAAGTATCTTAGTCGTACCTATTTCAAATTCTGAATAATTATCTTATTAGAGGAGAGTCGGGTAGTACTGGCCACTGCAGCCTTTTTATTAATAATCTAGCCGGCATTCATGGGAATAGCAATATAAAACTATAATTAAATTGTTGATGCTTCTACTAACAACTCTAAAGCAGATATTCAAAGAATAATTTTATTCAATAGGAAATCAAAGCGATTTACTTGAGGTTCAAAAAAGGTTATTCAAAAAGAGTGTCAGGTATTTCCGGCCACCGAAAAAATCGTAATATTTGGACATTTTATTATAATGTTGAACAACAGGAATTTTTTTTTAAATTAAGACTTCTAAATTTTATACACTAGAACAAAAATGCTCACCGAAAATCAAAAACCATTAAAGGTTACTATGTTTACAAAAAAGGTTATTTATTAGTTTTCGACAGAAACAAATGAAATCTATCATGAAAAAATCGGTCTGGACATAACAGTTTAACTTTGTGCTAAATAGCTGACTTTTATACCAAATTTTTGAATTCTCAAGCCAAAAAGACGCTTTTTCTACAAAATAGGTGAATTTTCAACTCGAGGATCAAGGCGTTGAATTTTGAACCTAAAAAGATGAGTTTTCAAAGAAAGATTTAATAGTTTATATTTAAAAAAAAAAAGATTTTTGTAAAAAATAATCAATTTGATTCAATTAACAAATACGAATTTGACGAATTTTCAACTAAATACCTCCTTTTGTAACCAAATAGTTAAATTTTCTATCAAATTGTTGAATTTCGGAGCTGAAACTACAAATTTCAAACGAAACAGTTGAATTTTCAACAAAAAAATTAAATTTCAATAGAAACAGATCAATTTTTAACCAGTTGCATCAAATATTAAATAATATTAAATATAATATATAACATAACAACAATATAATATATAATATTAAATATTTTAATCAGTTGCATCAAATATTAAAATTGTTGACTAGAAATTTAATAGTAGACTTTTGAACTAAAGATGATGAATTTTCAACCAAAAATGATAGACTTTCAACCAAAAATAATCGAATTTTCTTATTGGTTTCTATTAATTCATTTGGATTTTAAGTGCGGAAAATGAGAAAAAGGGGAAAGACTGTGAAGCGTGCGATAAATAAATAGGAATTTTAATCATTTGTAAATTAAAGGATAATATTTTAAAGAAACATTAAAGTTCATTTTTAATCCTTGAACATTTTTATGACACTGTCTTGACACTATTTTCTAAATTCTGTCAGACTATTTACAGTTTATTCAAAATCATCAGTGGCCGGGGTTACCCGACTGTCCCCTACTTTACCGGAATTTTTGTTTGTTTTTTACTAATACAAATAATAAGGATATAATTTTAGAATAGAAGTCGTATGTCAAAAAGTGACCTACGTAGTGTTTTGTTCAAAATGATTAGTAAATTATAAAATGTCTGCCCATATCAAAGGTTAAAATGTAATTAAAATAAAAAACTTCCTAAATGGAACTAAATAATGAACGTACCGTTAATCCAGAAAAAACACTTGAATAAAGAAAAAAACGTAAAACTAGTAAGATATACAGGTTCAACCAGGAAACTGTTTTTAATTCCTCTAAAATTCAAACAGAATATGCATAGTGAAAAAGGGGTCTTAGCAGTAAATTTAGTTGGATCCCTTTTTCGCATCAGGAAATGTTTCTTGTCAGATTTAAATGTAAATCAAGCTGAAAATTCCGCGAACACGATACGTAAAGAGTATTTTTTTAGTTTACTGTTTTTGATTTTTCCCGAAATCGAAATTTTAGTGGTTTATCCCCCTTTTGACAAACTGCTTGTTTAGAATCCAACAACATTTACCGTACAAAAAAGTTTCGGAATAAATTTTATTTTACTTGATTCGCGAAAGTTTTAGGACTCATCACATAGATTTATTGAAGTAGGTGTTTTATTTTTACTATGAAATTTTATTTTCAAGGTGCAACGGTGTAGAAAAATGTCATATTTATATTCAATAAAAAATGGTGAAAGACTCAATTTCTACGCTGTAAAATTTAATCTACTCGAGTCAGACGTTCAGAAGTATTACAATTTTTATTTTACATAAGCAAAAGAAACTTTATTGCTCAAATAAACGTCGGGAATTGTATTTAAAGAACAACTAAAAAGAGATCATTTTTTAACACTTGTCTCTTTATTAAAATCAAGATTTATAGATTTAAAAAAAGGGAGATTTTCCATATTTTCGTGATTGAATATCGCTTAGGAAATATTGAAAAACCCCGTATTTACTCGCGTTGGTCTCGAGCCTTCTCATCACAAAATAAAAATTAATATTTTTGGAAAATAACTTAATATTTAAATTGTTTACAGGTACTACATCTATTAATGTTACATCAACTTCAAGCGGAACTGTAACATCTGTGATAACGACAGGTCCCGATGGCACTTCCCTGGACGAAGGTTCCCAGCAATCCACGTTATCGAATGCATCGGCTGGTCAGTATTTAGTTTATTTAATTATCCATTAGTTTATTCTGAAGGACGTGCCAAAATCATATTCATAGTACTTGAGTTGAAATCTGGGGTAGAAAAAAGCATATCATTATTATTTTCAAGTAGCACTTCTACTATCTTCAAATAGATTATGAAAACTATCTTCCTGAAGTTTTGTGGATTAAACCCTCAATAATAAAAGTGAGGAAATTAATATTCTAATGGCTTCTTTAAAGCCGAATATCTTTACAACACAGTATTATATTAATTTAAGTATCAAATAATGTAATTATAAAGCAGAAGAACTATATGCAACTTTGTTATAATTATTTTTCAATGCAATCAGCATCTGGAGAAGACCCAGCTTTTACACCAAAGGTCCGAAAAGAGATGCTGGGAGGATATCACAGTCATCCCACCACGCCGCAAAGCACAGTTCCATCTCCTGGTGCCGCAAGCATCAATTCTATCCATGAAGAATATCCGGACATGAACAGTCCAGGCTGGCCGCGCACACCTGCAAGTCCTGTATGTACCTTTCAAATTTAATTTAATCAGAGAGATCACTCTCGAGTTTGAATTTATACACGCATGTCACACTTTTTCACATGAGTTAGTGTGCGTTTCAAGTACTGACCATTCGTGGATATACTTCAGGCTTCGAAGTTGCACACTTTTTAACATGATTGCTACTTTTTTAGGCAAGGCTACTATTTTAATACTTTTTTCAGTAAAGTGATATAAAAAATTTATCGTACTCACAAATTTCATTTTATTTTTAAATTGAAAGTGAAAGAAAGGTGTGCCTAAAGAAACTACTTTATCTATATAAAAAAATAAATTAATCTAAATAGGACAGTCTTTAAATCGTCTCAAATTATAGAAGAACCCAAGACGAATTCGTAGACCTATATTCAAAATCTCTTAGTTTTATTAATTTGAGCAATATTTCCTATTCAAACTTTAAATCCGTTTAGGAAGCACTGAATATACACCAAGATTTATACAGCAACCTTTCTCACTTACAAAAAGAAAGTATTATAAGGTGCACCGTAGTTTTTTAAAAGATGCTAATTTTTACGCTGATACAGAACTTTCCAACGTAATTACAATTTTCGTTTCCATCATTATTTAATACCTTGTTCAAAATTTCTATATTGTCAGTGTTCCCATTTTTAACACAATTTTTTTAAATAAGATTTTTAAGTGCAAATTAAAGATAATTATTTTCTCCTTATATGCGGTCTTAAGTGCATTTATTTACATATAGAAAAGTATGAAAGAAATTTTCCTTTTAAACATGTTCTTTTTTTTAGTTGAAAGTATTTTTTGAACTACTTTTTCTATTTAAAAACTATTTTTTGGCTGATTTAAAGAGGTTTCTTTTGTAGTACTTCTTTTAGTTCCATAAATCACTTCGAAGCCTGATACTTGAATCAGTATTTTTGTGTGATCACCTGGATGTCTCATTTTTTCGTATTTTACAGGTTTTTAACAGTCATGTGCCTCAAGACCCTTACAGATCTAAGGTTAATGTTTTTTTATGTACAACCTCTCGATAAAATTATCGCTAGCTGGCAGCTTTGATTCATCCCCGAATTCCCTTCATTTATTTTTTTAATATATATTTTTTTTTTAAATCAAAACTTACTAATTCCGTTGAGCAATTTTTCTATTGTAAAGAAAATTAAATAAATTTTTAAATTAAAAGATAGGAGATCAGGAAACTTGCATGCAAGCTTTTGTTTTATGACTTAAACTATGCATGTTTTTTTTTTATCAATTGAAAAGTAAACGATTGCAAATTGAAGTTCTTTGAATTTTCAAATCTTATTAAATTCAAAAGCTTTAATTTTCAACCGTTTTTTCACAGTCACATAAATGTTTTCTTGTAAGATGTTTTCACTGCTTTACTCACACCTTTTATTCCTGCTCCTGCATGAAATATATTGAAGTTCGCTTCAAAGTTGCTTAGCAAGGTGCATTCTTTGGAACCGAAAATTCGTTGAATGAAAGTTGAATTTTCATTTCCAAAGAAGGTCCAGCGATAAAGGAATTGGAGAAGGGCAAGGACTAATAATTTATGTATTTTACAGAAACCTGATAGTTTAGCAAAATTGTACGAAATGGACGACTCGATAGAGCGAAGAACATGGTTGGATAAGCTGGTTACTTTTATGGAAGAAAAGAGGTCGCCGATCACTAGTTGTCCGACCATCTCCAAGAACCCCCTCGATTTGTTTCGTTTATATCTCTACGTGAAGGAGAGGGGGGGCTTCATGGAGGTATGCAAGGTGCAGTGTAGTTCCATCTAGCCCTCGGTGTCTTATCGTTTTATTTGTCTATGTACTGGTTTTTTCATCTTACTTCACGCATTCAGAGGTCCATCGTGAGCTTTTGCTGTTATATCTCATTCAAATCAAGTTTCGTGAAACGTCAACTGGAATTGGGTTTTAGTTTGAAAATGTTCAGTATTTAAAAAATTTAGAATTCTGAGAGCTTTCTTTTATAAATAGTATAGCTTCCGATTTCTATAATTTTGGTATTTTGAAATATTTTCAACTTGAAATCGTTTAATTCTGGAGGTTTCTAAACGTAAGAATTATCATCATCCGCTTTTTAAAAGTTTCAGTTGTGAACACTTCATTTACATTTTTAAATGCCATAAGTGAAAAGTGATTCCTGAAATCTTACGCTGGAAAATGTTTAAACTTCAATTTTTCAATTTGAAACTGATTATTTTGAAGGAGTTTGTGATAATTTGAATCTTCCAGTATTTTATTTTTCTATTTTCGATTTCAGTTGTCGTCGCTTAAATCCAATTGTTTAAAGCTTTATAATAATAATGATCTTGTCTTCATTTGTAGAGATGTTTGCATATTTTGAGTGTATGAGTTTTTTAATGGTCTAATTAGAGCTTTATTGAGACATTTTTTAATTTTTTGAGTCATAGTAAGTTTTGCTACAGTAAATATTTTAAATTTCACGTCCTAGATTGCACTAGAATAGTTCACGATGCTGCCTCTTGTTTCACGCTGATCAGTGTTCTTTGTTTGTGCACGGTTGTGCATGATTAGTATTTTAATGTCACTCGAAGTGTTTTCTTTTGTGATGTCCGTGTTTTTGTCAAGTCGCATAATAATTGTTTCTCTAAGTAGTCGCTCGTCATATTTTGGAACGAAATTCCTCTAGGAACCCTGGTGCTATATGGAATTATTCTATTTTTGAAGGAAGATTAAGAAGTAGTAATACTGGTAAATTAGATGTACTTATTTCACATGAAAGTTATTCTTCAATTTTTGAATGCACGTATTGTCATGTATTATGATTCAATTTTTGTTTTATCATCTTTTATGTACATTTGCATTTCAATTTTAATTTCACTTTTTAGTTACTCGATTATTTTTGAGTGATACAGTTGATTCATTTATCAATTAAGGTTAATATTAATTTGAATTAAATTTGTTCTTAAACACTCACATTTGTATTTTGTTTCAATATAAGCTTTCCTCTGTGTTTTGTGTGTGAAAAAAGTCTACATCTTTTCACAGTTTGTCTCTTTTTGTAAGAGCTGGCGAGATTTGAGCAGATTGTAGAATCGAAGTTCGCTTTTCGCAGGTAACAAAGAACAAAACTTGGAAGGACATTGCCGGCCTTCTTGGGATTGGAGCGAGCAGCAGTGCTGCTTATACGTTGCGTAAACATTACACGAAGCATTTGCTCCCCTTCGAATGTCACTTTGATCGAGGAGGCGTTGACCCCCAGCCAATTATAAATCAGGTGGAGGCTGGTTCCAAGAAAAAAGGATCCAAAGGTACAGCTTCCGTACCTTCTCCAGGTAGGTCAACGCAGACTTCGAGGCTGAAAGTTATCATTCAGAATTTTCGGCAACAAGTCGAGCGGTGACAGTGTCCATAATACTGATGTTGTTTGTTTTCCTTAGGATCGTCCAACTCCCAGGACTCGTTTCCGGCTGCTGGCTCGAGTAGCGCGTCAATGGATGGTTATGGGAGTTACCAAGGCAGCTACGCGAGTGGCGCACCAGGAGGACCTGGTGGAGAGTACAACACTCCGCCACCACCGAGACCTCCCAGCCAAAGCAGCGCGCCTTCGCCTCATCAAGGTGAGTTCATTAAGAAACGAATTTGTCCTTTTTGGATCATTCAGATCCAACTCGTTCGCGAAGTTAACTTTCATTTTGATCCTTTTTTCAATTCTTAGGGTATTTCGATAGGGCGATTTGTTATTAGAAATAGAATCCTTCATAGTTATAAATATTTCTGGCGAGAAGGCTATCTATTTCTAGTTGAGGAGCAAGCGAACAAAACCTGATAAATCCGTTTGAGTTAGTTTCTCAATAATTATTGATGATATATTGTATCTTTAAATCCATTGATCAAAATAAATTTAAAATAGGCTATTATAATCAGTCAAAATGTCAAATAAATGATATGCAAAAAAAAAACCTTTAATAATCTCTTAAAGTTATTACCTTAATGAACTTGTATTTATTCATTTTCGATTCAGTAAAGGAATATTTTACTGATTATCCATGTTTTAATGATATAAATTTACAATTTCTTGTTTACGTACGAAATCAGAAAATAATTTTATATGTGATCATGTTTCCAATTTTGTTGCTTTTTATCTAATTTGGATTAATTGAAATTCCGCTAAGTACTATAAAATGCTAAAAATAAATGGCTTTTATCATTAAATGTTACTTCTAATATATATTTTTATCAGTATATTCCAATTATAACCGAGTTGCCCGAGTACTTTGACGTCTCTACATTACTATATTTTCATATATAAAAAGAAAATTGGGAGGTTTTGCAAAATTATATATTATAAGAGAAATATTGCAAAGTATTCATGAATTTTAAAAAGTTTGACCTATTTACACAATGAATCTGTAATCGGAAGTTAAATTTTTATTTAAATTCATTTTATTTTATGGATAGACATTGAAAGAAACAGAGAAGAAATTTTTTGTCGACCACTTTAGTTTGATAGTCGAATTATAAATAAATAATAAAATAGTAATAAAGAATGATAAATCATTATCCCAAGTTTTTCAAAAAATGGATTTATCGTTGGTTGTTCGCTTACTTCAAAGTTACTCCAACCAATACATTCAAAATGCGTACACTAATTAATTAAAGTTGTACTAATTCTAACTTTTTAAAAATAGGTCATTATCCAAAGCGGATACTTAATAATTGACCGCTTTTATTGTATAATTGGAACGCGTTTTCGTGTACACATCTAAAAGTATAGATTCGAAATCATCTTTTTTTGCTCCCTTCTGCTTCCATTCATATTGTTTGCATATTTGTTTACGTGGAATTGTAAAGCGATGCAAAATATTTTTAAAAATCCTAAACGATTTCCTCAGTTTTAGAGGTTTCCTGACATTATTAAGTTTGTGCAGGCTTAGAACTGACATAGTTTTAAGTTTTCCCACTTTTTTTGCTCAAGGAAAAATTTGTTGATACTTTTTCCAGTATATTGGTTCAAAAGATTGGATTCATTTGCAAATTTTTGTTTGTTTTTACAATCTCATTGTGACTGACAAGGTATTACTTTTATTTTGATAAACATTAATTAATTTCCTCCTTGTACGAGAAACTTCAACTTTTTCGCCTTGAAGGCGCAATAAGGCATTTAATCTTGGAAATATTGAAAATTAAGGGATTTAAAGTGCAAAAATTTAAACTAAAAAATATACAAGAATTCAAATAATAAATGATCTAAAATAAATTTTCTTATCAATAAAGTCTACAGCAATAAACAATAAATTTTTTATTTGAATGTGTTTAGGATTTTCTGATTTCAATTCATAGCTATGATAATTTTCAATTAGTATGGAACATATTTAAATTAGAACTTGTAACGTTTTCAATGTAATCACACTATTTTCATTAATTAACCTAAACTATTTTTACGGTTTCAATAAACAAATATTATTTTATTTAAAATTGATATCCTGAATTTGTTGTTTTTGAGGGTTTTCAAATTTAGGCCCCAGTAAAATTCATAGTTTTTGCGGTTGACTTGTATTGCGGTGCAAAACATTTTAACCGATTCTGGAAGCTTTTCAGCTATTTTGAAGGATTTCAAAATTTTGTATAGGTATTCTCATAAGTTTCAGTCGGTTAAAAATAAAATCAAGCAGAATTAAATGTGAACATTGTTTAAAACTGTAACTTCCACATTATATATATAGAATGGAAGCGACCGATATGGTCAAGTTTTATTTATGTGATAGTACACCGGTTTGTCGTGTTAACTGCAATAGCAAATACGAAGATAATATAAATGCCCGAATAAGTATTTTCCCATACTTTCAGTCTTTATGGTATTCGGTTTATCCTATATTTTTTCTATTATATTCTACTTGGAAAATCCTGTACGCTTTTTAAGTTTCATTTTTTGAACAACGTTGATAGAACTTGTGGATATCTTATCTGCCTCAATTTACTGTGTTCTAAACTCGATATTTTTTCGAACGTCAATTTACAATCCCTGTTCAATGAAACGACGAACTTTTAAACCTAAACATAGCATTAAATTAAAAAAATGTTATTATTTGCTTGCAGGGATGCAACAGAGTAACTACCAAAATGCTGGTTCCTTCCAAAATTATCCGCAGGATCAGTACATTAGACCACCACAGGGTAGCGGAATGTCGCAACAGGGCGAGTTCAATCAACCGTACTCTCCTCGTTCGCATTACCCGCCTTATGGACCGGACTCTGAAAGGTTAGTTGAACTAATTTTTTTTTTGCAATTTCATAATGTAGATAGGTTTTTTAAAACTTCAAGACAGCTTTTCCACACAGTTTCTGTATTGTGCAGAAAATGTATCATCTTTTCTTTGTGAATTTTGCAATTTTATTTTAATGAGTAAGAGTTGAACTCTGTGCAAAGATAATAACTTAGAGTGTTCCGAAAGAATAAGGTTTCTTTCGCACAGGGGATACTCCGGAGGTAACATGCCGCCAAACAGTGCCGGGAGCCAGGACATGTACAATAGGTATGCTGGAAATCAACAGCCGGCTAGTTATTCAACGGGAAACCCGCCTGGTGCACGTAATAGCAATTATCCCTCGGCGCCGCAGGGTCATCCGCCAAATGCACAACAACAGCCACCCTCTTGTCAACCGTCTTCTCCGGCGCAGTCACCTGCATCTTCGACCTACTCCTGTCCGCAAGATTATTATAGGCAAGAACAGGTGAGTGCTAATCATTTAGAAACACATTACAGTTGTTTGCAGAACATCCACCAGAAGCAGAATAACCATGTTCTTTTCCAGGCCGGATACGGAGCACCAGGTGGAAGCCAGATTTATCCCACGGGAACCGCAGCTAACAAAAATATGCCGCCTCCTCCACCAGGTCCTCAGCCACCTAGACGACATCCAGATTTTGCCAAAGACCAGCAGTATGCTCAGTATAATCAGCAACGGCCAACCTACCCTGGTAAATATGAGAAATTAATACTTTGTCAAGGCTTTCAATTGGTAGATAACATGCAGAGTGTCTAATTTTATCTTTCCTTTTTGAAGGATGGCCAGGTACGACGAATCAGTATAACAGTGGCAGCCCAGGTGCTAGAGTTCAGTATCCTAGTCAACCACCTCAGCCGCCGTCGCAACAACCGCAACCACCGCCACCACCACAACCTCAGGTTACCTCTGGCGCTGCTCCCCCTGCCGGAGTTCAAGGGATTTCTAGCAATCAGCAATGGGGCAGTCAACAACCGGCTAGGCCCTCTTCCCAGCCTAGTATCCCCATCTCTCATCCGCCAACACTTTGGGAACGTCACTATTCAAATCAACCGTCGACTTTATATCCACCTCCCGGCTCTCATCAGGTACTGATACCAAAATATTTGGCCCAATTATGATTATTTAGAGATAGTTAATGCATTTGTACCATTTTGCCAAATCAGTTACTGGGAATTGATAATTATATTGATAAATAGTCTTTGAATTTGCAGAGTCAGCTTGGTATGAATCCCATGCTCAACCAACAACCTGCACCGAAAAGAGAAATGACATTCCCTGCTGACAGCGTCGAAGCAGTCACACCATTATTGTACAAACGACGAAAGTTAACGCGCGCAGACGTTGCGCCGGTGGAAGCCTGGCGGATCATGATGGCGTTACGTTCGGGTCTCCTCGCTGAAAGCTGTTGGGCCTTGGATGTTCTAAACATTCTTTTATTTGACGACTCTTCTGTAAGTTTTTTTCTTTTTTTATCAGTTATTTCGTGCCTATAATTACTTGCAATTTTAATCCCTTATTGAAGACTTTAAATTCAGTTTTAAAGGATAATGACGAAAGAGGGAAAAATCCATAAATAAGTGTTTTTAAAAGCAATCTAGGGGTTGACCACTCGACTTTTGAGTGTCCACCAGATTTAAAGATTTCAAAGTTTTTAAAAAAACTTCACAAAGATTTCAAATATTTCAAACGATTTCAAGGTTATCAATAGATTTCACAAGGATTTCCCAGATTTCACAAAGATTTCAAAAAATTTCAGAAGGTTTTAGAAAATTTCAGAAAGATTTAAAAGATTTCACTAAGAATTCAAAGATTTCAGAAGTTTGCACTCAATTTTAGTAGAATTATTTTCGAAATTTTATATTTTATCAAAAAAAAAAAAAAAGTTAAAAATGGTAGAAAGTTGTAAAAATAATTCTACTAGAAATCTCAAGTTTTTTCTAGAATTCAGACACTTACAAAATTTTACAAATTACAAAAAATTACAATTTTCATATTGTTATACTTGATTGTAATTTATTGTGTTTTATTTTGAAAATACATTTCCACCAGGGAAATCAAAGATTTCAAATAAACCACATTTCAAGAGTGATCAACCCCTCGAAAGCAATTGAGATTGAATATTTCAGTCATCACAGGTTATCATCTGTTCACCTATTTTAAAATTTGTCACCTATTTCGGAAAGTTGTCACTGTTTTCAAATTGACAAAGTAAGATTTCATTTACAATTTCAATTCGCAAAACCTTGTGAGACCTTATCCATTTTAATTTAGTTCCCGGCTCATGCTAGTATCGCAGAATCAGTAGCCGACGAATTATGTTGTTTTTTGAAATTTAAAATACCAAGAATTAATACAGGAATTTAATTTTTCCTCTTGCATCTAAATTTGGCGGAAAATTCGAAAAAAAATTCAAAATTGACAAAATGCTGGGGATTTTACTGCAAATGTTGAAAGACAATTTATTCAAAAACAATACCAATTTTCCGTTCTCAATTTGTACTTTAGGTTTCTAAAAACGAGTCTTATGACACTCATTTCTAACGCTTTATGTTGCAAATTTTTAATGAAATATAAACAAAACTGATTAAAATAGTATTTTCTTCAAAAATAATAATTTCCATGCTGTCGTAAGATAGATAGATAGAAGATAGATAGAAAAAATCGTCAACAAACTATTTTGCAAGTCTTTTCAAGAGGAATGGTTTTGTTTTTTGACTGTTGTCTTATCTTGCGTTTTTTGTAAATAACAAGGATCTTCCTGTTTTGGAGAAAAAAGATTAATGTAGGAAAAACAAATTACAATAAAGAACACAAAGTTAAATACCTGCATTAGTTTGAGAAATAATATATTTAAAAAACGGAACTCCTTCCGGATTCAGAAAGAAAACCAGAAGTTCTAATTTCTATATCAATCCGGTAAAATACGTGTCGTTTCATCATTTCCTTTGAAATAATTCGGTGGGAATTTTTCGTATATGATTATTATGGCCTGACGTGTTTGAGAAATAAAAATATAATAAGCTGTGATTTCCTTAATATATAATATTGTTAAATAATATATTCAATAAGTAATATTACAGATCAGCAAATGAAAATACTTTACTAAAACTCTTAATTTTTTTTTCAGGTGAGTTACTTTGGACTGACACACCTACCGGGTATGCTAGACGTTTTACTAGAGCACTTTTCGCGTTCGCTGTCCGACATGTTCGAGTCTTCGACAGCGGAAGAGGAGCGATTTTGGGGTCAAGGAACGGACGGGCCCGAAGTTGATCTCGGAGCGGTAACGCGGCCCATAGATCCCGAGGATCGTACCAAGTTACTGTCCTGCTCAAATTACACCTTCCTCTCAAGACGCGGTCGTCCAGTGAAAATGGTTCCCAGAGACGACGACATCTTCGTTTTGGACAGTCGAAGGCCTTGGGATCATCTGGATTGTGAGGCGGACACGGAACCTTGGCAAGTAGACAGTAACACCACCAAGTACATAGTGACCTGTTTTCAATCTGAAACTGGTACTGTGCCCTTTGCGCGTCACCTGAGGGACGAGAAACCTCCCCTTCTACAAAAAGAAGTAGAAAGCGTTGACTCGAAAGACGAGATTAAAATTTCCGAGTCCCTTCCCGAAAATTCCGACTCTGTCAGGAAACCTGACGAAGTCTGCGACAACAAGCCCAAGGACACCAGCGAGCGCAAGCAAGAGAAGAAAAAGAAGACCAAGTCCATCAGTGACGTTCTCTCCAGGATCAAGAAAGAACCAGTCGAGATGAATGACCTAACGCGGGAGCTCTTCGAGAAGAAGAACGACAGTTCCAGGAAAGAGTGCGAGGTGGACTCGAAAGCGAACAACAACGTGGGCGAGCACTTTGCCGACCTGCCCAAAGATGATGAGGAATCCCTGCCGAATCAGAATGGTCTGAGCGATTCTACGAGCACTCTCGACTCAGAAAAGAGGGAGGTAAAGGTGGAACCCGAGGATGAGGCATCTTCGAGTGAGGACAGGGAGGGACCAAGATTGCAGATCAAAGACCCAGCCGGGACGCTCAAGAGGAGACGAATGAGCGACTACGAGGACGAGAGTTACTCGAGGGATGAGGCCAGCCTCTACCTCGTCACCGAGACCCAGAACAGCCTCGCACAACGATGTGTTTGCCTCTCCACAATCCTCAGGAACCTAACCTTCATCCCTGGTAACGAGACCGAATTTGCCAAGAATGTCACCTTCCTCAGTCTCCTCGGGAAACTGTTACTTCTACATCACGAGCACCCGGTGCGGACGTTAAAAACTCGAAACTATGACCGGGAAGAAGACGCAGACTTTGCCGACTCGTGTAGCAGTCTCCAAGGGGAGAGCGAATGGTGGTGGACCTTCCTACATCACATTAGAGAAAATGTCCTTGTAATGTCAGCCAACATTGCAGGCCACCTGGATCTTAGCCAGCATCCCGAGGAGATTTCGCGGCCGGTGCTGGACGGTCTTTTGCACTGGGCAGTGTGTCCAGCTGCTCATGGTCAGGATCCCTTCCCAACCGTCAGTCTCAACTCATCCCTCTCACCGCAGAGGCTCGCACTTGAAGCGCTTTGTAAACTTTGTGTGACGGAAAGCAACGTCGACCTTGTTGTGGCCACGCCACCTTACTCCAGACTGCAGAGACTCTGTTTAGTGTTGACGCGACTCTTGTGCCGGAGTGAAGAACAAGTTCTCCGAGAGTTTGGCGTAAACCTGCTGCACTTCCTCTCAGCGGCCGATAGCGGTGTGGCGCGTACAATCGCTCTGCAGACCCCTTGCGTTGCGCTCCTGGTCGCCTTCATCGAGCAGGCGGAGAGCAGCGCACTCCAAGTGGCTAATCAACATGGACTTCCGGCACTTCGGGATAATCCGGAGTCCATGGGAACGAGTCTGGATATGTTGCGGCGTGCGGCGGGAACCCTGCTGAATCTGGCGAGGCACCCCGACAACCGGACATTGATATTGCAGCATGAGTCGCGCCTGCTGGCACTTGTGATGAGCCAAATCCTTGACCAGCAGGTGGCGGCGATAGTGGCGCGGGTGCTGTTCCAGTGCTCGAGGAGCGCGTCGTAACTCGAGCGTGGTGTTTGTTGTTTGTAGGAAACGACTCGGTACCGAGGAACATGAAACGGTGGCACGGTTGTAGTTTTATATTAAACAAGTATAAGAAAATGCTAATTATCGGTGTTAGCGCAGTGTGGTTAGCGCCATTGGTATACCTTTCAATCGTGAATTGGAATAATATCGGTAGTGTAAGATATTCAATAGTCGAGAAATATACGAAAGGGAGAAGGGAGAAAGGGAGATAGCTAAAAAGTTGAATGGAAGATAGGGAAAAAAAGAGAGAAAGGGAGAGAGCGAGAGTGTGTGTGACGACTCCGTGGAAGACAGCAGCTGCATAATAATATATAAAAGAAGCCACCAATAAAATCAACTCGACGCGTGGCGCGACGTGTTGTATCGTGGGTGACGATTATATATATAAATATGATAATATAATGCAAATTTTTATATTTGCATGTTTTTGTGCTGTAATTAGCGAGTAATTAAGGTATTTTGTAGATAACACACACTTCCATTGAATCTTATTCGGGTTGTGCCGCCGAAATGTGGCACCGATTGTGCGTGGATTAGACATCCACGGAAGTCTCGACTTTAGAAGCACAGACAGAACTAGAAGCGAATCGAGAATACGAGCAAATGTTTCATGAGCAAATGAGAATTAGCAAAACGAGTGAAAGAAACTAGCGTGAGGAAGCAAACAAGGAAAGAAAGAGATTTTATGAAAGAAGAAAGTGTGAACGAAGAAGGTGAGAGCATGAGGAGAAAACGATTTTTAAAGATGAAAATTTGATACGTGTGATACGTACGTTGTTGCTCGGCCGGGAGGGGGTGGGGAGGGGACGGACACTTGGGTGTGCGTGAAAAATGTTGAGATGGCGGTTGAACGGGGAAGGGGGACAGGGTCTACCAGACACTAGCTTAAGCGAACTAACGAGTAGTCATTCGCGTGCACTTTAGCAAGAATGAAATCCTTCCGTTCTTTATACATATGCATATATTTTATTTTATTTAAAAGAAAAAAAGGCGATTTTTTAAACCAGCTCGTGCGCTAAATACGAGCAAAGTGGATAATTGCGATGATAGAAGATGAGGGAGCGTCTCGATGTGTAAAAAGTGGACTAATTAAATTTCCGAGACTAGCGAAGCGCTCGAGCATGAATTATATAATTCAAGTTGATTTGAGGGACTCCCGTGGACATGAATTTATCATCGATTGTACAAACGACGCTACTTTGTAAAAAAAAAGAAAGGAAAAGGAAATCCGCTCGAGAACGTACGTTCGTCGATTTACCTTGACTGTAGTAAAAAGATTTAACGGACGGTCCTTATATTCGACTCTAGTCGAAGAATTTTTAAGCTTCTCGAGAAGTATAAACTAAGGATGACAAGAGCACTTCCCTGAACCCGACTTCTCCCCCAACCCCAAAATATCCTACTCTATAGACATCTTAATACGTGTAGCTCTTAAATTATTTACTTTAGTTCGAGTGGAGATGCCTGTAAGTGTAATTTACTAAGACTTTTTGTAAATAAATTATGAAATAAACTAGACGTACTTTATCCAGTGATCTGCAATCTAACTTCGGAAAAAGCGAATAAATTACGCAATTGTAGGAAGATTATCGTCTCTCCTTTGCATCGTCTCTTAATAAGATTTATTGTAGAGAATTAGTTGAAATATACATCAATCTGACATAGTTGAGTTTTAACATTTTATGCATCATCTCGAGGACAAGTACTGCTCTCCATGTTTAGGATCATTGCGATGTTTATTTTGCGACAGAGCCACTCCAACACGGCGACTTCCTTACTTTCCAAGTACCAGTCGAGTACGGGCGACAGCTTCTCGTCCTGGAAATAGCGACAAGTCGAGAAAAATTAATGCTCTGTTCCGATTTGACTGGCGTTTTTTGTTTTGTTTTATTTTACTTTCGTCATTTCTGAGTTGTTGCCAAAAAGACGAGCATTTTGAGACACTGTTCTTTTTTAGCTTTGAGTTGAAAAATGTGAAGATCTTGAAAAATTTGAGAATTATGGTTTTAAAAATGATTTGAACTGTCTGCGCTTCAATTTTTATGTTCTGTTCCGATAAAATTGGTGATCTGGTAAATAGTCAACGTTATTTCTACACCATTCATCGTTTCATTTTATATTTTTATCCTCGTGGGATAAATAAAAGATGGCAATGCAGAACTCGATAACCGGGGAATCGGAATTTTTTAGGGGAGCAAAAAAGTATTCTGTAAAATCGAAATCACTACTTAGGATGAAGTTTTGTTGAATTGGGGCCAAAAAGTTATGCAGTTTCGATAAAATGGATTTGGAATTAAACTGAAATTTAAGCAGGCTCGACTGTGGAGTGTGATAAAAAATTCAATTTTTAGTCAAAATAAAAAGATATATTAAGTATCTTGATACGCGTAAACAAAGTTCGATGTAAAAAATTAGTAAATTTCAAGAATGTCGATCGAGAATTTGAAGATTAAGAGTTCAGCGAGCATAAAAAAGGTTTGATAAAAAAAATTATTCTGTTCCGAGAGAGTCAAAATTGAAGATCGCGATATAATGATAAACGGGTGAAAAACATTATTAACTAAATTTTAACTAAAATTTAATAAAAAAAAAAAAAAATGAAATTTCGAAAGAATTCGTTTACCACAATGTGTATTCAATTTTTTAAAGAATTTTTAATGCAATAAACCCGTTTTCGATAAAAATGTTAGTTATATAGTTCTGTACTGCCACCCTTCAGATAACATTTCTTAGATGCCAATGCGATTTTGAAAAAATTGTTATGTAGAGAAACTACTTGTTCAGATTTCTCAACTTTATGGCAAAAACCAATTTTTTATTTTGTTATTACTTCCATTATAGAAACTTACTCTTTAATTTGTAGATAAGCTATTATTCTTTAAGAAATGATTGTAGGTAATGTGTAAATTTTTTCGATAAAATATTATTAATACTGAACTTTGATCATTTGTCTTGAAAGATAATTACATGGAAGTGAAGTTTTTAAAAATTATTTGCACAAATGATCCTGTACTTTATAAAAAATTTGATATTTGTTAATTAGGGTGTCTAGCGTTTGGGAAAAGCGGGAATTGTACTTCATTTTTTTTTATCGTCGCATTTTGCTAAATTTTCTACAAAAAAAGTACAAAGTGGTTTGGGAAATCAAACGGTTAAGAGACGAGACAAAATATAAGCTTTATAATAAGAAAGGGATTTTAGTTACTAATTTTTGTATTGCTTTGAGAGTCTTTTATACATTTGAGGACTTTTTGCTGATAAAAATTCCCTAAAAAAAATTAATATGCCTCGAGAATAAAAATGTAAATGCAGCAAATTTTCAAAATACCGTACAGATGTGTGTAATTAAAAAAAATTATAGCTAAGCTTAAAAAGATATTTGGGACATCTAAGGACATCTCTTATTAAAATACCTTTTCAAAAACTGACAAGTACAAGGACTCAGAAAAGAAGTGAAATGTAATTGTAATTGAACATCCATTTTTTTCTAAACCGCTTGAAAAAATCTTTTCAACAATTCAGATCTTTTTATTAACAATAAAACGCAATATAAAAAAATTGACAAGCACACGGCATGGAAAGCGCAAAGCAAGCCAGTGTTCCATATTCAAGTCATTTTCAGTTTTTTCAATTATTATTTTCTAGCTTGCTTTAAGATTTTTGAATGCCTCAGAACTTTGACTGATAAACTACATAAAGTAAAAACTAGAGAAACGGTACAATTTAAAAATTCTCAATCTTGAGTTTGTCTACACTCCAAATTTGAATCAGTTAAAAGTAAATGCTTCCAAGCCAATTTTGAGTGATTCAAATAATGCGGATTCGACGACTGACAAATGGGTCCATTTTGAATCACTGATAAAATTAGTCATTTTAAATTACCCAATCTGTTGAATTGCCATATAAAAAAGTTCAATTTTTCAGCAAAAAGACAATTTTTTCCAAAAAGGCACATTTTCAACAAAATTCAAGAATTTCCAACCAAAAAGTTGAATTGTCATATAAAAAAAAAGATTAATTTTCAACAACAAAAACCAGTTTTCAAAAAATAGTTTTTTTTTAACCAAGCAGATGGATTTTTAACTAAAATAAGGTTTCATTAAATAAAAGAATGCATTTTTATCCAAGGAACTAAAAAACATACATTTTCAAACAAATAGTTCAATTTTCCATCAAACAGAAGAATTTTCAACACAAATTAAGAATCATTAACGTAAAGAATTAATTTTTAACCAATTTTTCCGGTTAAAATATAAGTTTTTTTTTAGCAAAAATGGGAATGTTTAACTAAATAGTTGAATTTGCAACTAAAGATACATTTTCAATTAAAATTGAAATAAGTAAATTTTCAACCAAAGAGATGAATTTTTAATTAAAATCATGAATCTTCAACCAGAAAGATGATTTGTTTAAACAAAGTAGTGAAAACTTCAACCCAGTAGTGAAATTTACAATAAAAAAAGATGAATTCTCAACAAAAAATGTTTTAGTTGACATTTCAACTGAAAAAGATTTCTATTTTAACTAAAAAACAGCTCATAATTAAAAAAAAAATTATTTTAAGTAAGAAACAGTTAAATTTAACCAAAAAGAAAATTTTTCCGCCCAAATAATTTATTTACTACCAACGAAGACGAATTTTCAGCAAAATTTATGTAATTTCGAACAAAGAGTTCCATTTTCAAATAAGAAAGGTCAATTCTGAACAAAAAATGGAATAGTTAAATTTTCAGTTAAAAAAATTAATTTTCACCCAAAAAGATAGAACGAATTTTCAACAAAATAGTTAAATTATTAACCATAAAAATAAGTTTCCTACTAAAATGATCAATCAATAAAATGATGAATGTTTAATACATTATCAAGTAGGGTGGTCCAAAAATGCATTGAAAATTTTTTTCTTGAAATTTTCATCCATGCCGTCCCGAAATTTGTTCGAATCTATAATAAAATAAAATGCGATTTGAAAAATTATGTTTAGAGGATCCGAAAGCCCCATGGAGTTTAGCACGTATTTTCCTTAAGAAAAGATGTTTTTGTACATTTAATTCAGAATCGTCAATATTAGGTGATTCGAGTTCAAACTCAACATTCCTCTTCACAATTAGCTATAGAATACAATACAATAAGTTTTTTCCAGTATCTGGAGTTTTCTCCAGGTATCATTTTTGATTGTACGGAGCCATTCAAATATTTCGCATTTTTTCAAACGATAAATTATATTACAAGATATTGTTAAATATTTTGGAACCATCGAATAATTAAATAATTATGTATTTAATAAGTTTATGGTCTAATTATTATATAAATAACTATAATAATAATTAAATAATACTAAAAACTAAATTAATAATTTCCTGAATTTGTCCCTAAAGTTCATGACATTGAATAATAATTCAAACAAATTTTCATTATATCTTGTACTTGAAATTCAGTGCATGTTTAGGTAAAATTAATGTGGGTACTGTATAACATTCAATTAAAACCGCTTTGAAATTCCTCATTTTTAAAGTGAAAATTATTAATTTTTAACAAGATAGATGATTTTTTAACAGAATAGATGAATTTTCAAACCAAATTTTTCCAGAATTTTCTACCAAAAAATACAATTTTTCAACAAAAAACATGAATTTTAAACCAAACAGTTGCATTTTAAACTAAAAGAAGATCAATTTTCGGCCGAATAATTGAATTGTGAACTAAAAAAAAATCAGTTTTTAACAAAAAATGAAATGTAAAGTTTAATTTCATTAAAAAATTTAAATTTTCCATGCAAAAAAAACTAATTTTCAACCAAAGTGACGAACTTTCAACTAAATTGATGAATCTTTAACTGAAATAGATACAATGCTAGACCAAAAAGACGATTTTCCAGCAAAATACATGAATTTTCAACAAAATCGTTAAATATTCAACTAAAAAAGAAAAATTTTCGAACAAATCGTTAAATTTTGAGCTACAAAAGATTAATTTTCAACTAAAAATGGAATATTTGACATTTTCACTTAAAAAAATTTATTATCAACCAAAAAAGAAACAAATTTTCAACAAAAAAGCTCATTTTTCAGCCAGAGAAATGGATTTTCAATTAAAATTAAGAGTCTTCAAACAAAGAAATTTTTTTTAATTTTATGAATTGAATTTAACAGAAATAATTGCTTAAACCATCTCTTATTATTTATAGTAATATTCTATCAGAATAATGCTAGAAAGTTGCACTTTTTTCTAAAGTTTTCCACTTTTTGTCCACTCTTCAATTAGATTGAGGTGGTGGTTAATTCAAGTTGATAAACATAATTGTGTAAATAAATTATTTCTGTTAATAACTATCTTCTCTTGGATAATTGCTGGAAAGTTGCGGCATTTCTGAAATTTTTTACTTTTCTTTGGCTTTTTATTTATGAACAAATAATAAATAAACATTAAAGAGAATAATTTTGTAAACAATCTCTTTTTTATGAATATATTTTTCTGTTATTAGACAGACATTTGAAATAGTCTTCAAATTTTCTATGTGGATCAGATTTAATGTAAATTTTCCTTGAAGTAGTTACTGAAAGCCTTTCCTATAGAAATAGTAATATTAATATTTTTTATTTGTTCCTAACTTTACATTAAAAGAAAAGCTGAGCATTTCAGAAAAACCCGCATCTTTCTAGCATTACTCTAAGAGAAGATAGTTTAAAACAATAATACATTGTTTAAACATTAATTTTGTATTAATTATTATCCCACTCATTGAAAAGTGGAAAAAACTATTTTTTTTAAAGAAAAAACCGTAACTATTTAGCATTATTATGGTACAAGACAGTTGTAAACAACAATAACAATTTGCTTAAATTTGTTTTGTTAAGTTGCATTCATTATTTCCTCGCCCTAAGTGAAAAATTGACAAAAAATTAAAATTTTCAGAAAAAACCGCAACTATCTAGCATTATTATACGATATAGTTATAAACAATAATAATTTGTTTAAACAATTATATTTGTTAAATTTAATTATTACCTCGCTCTGAGTGAAAACTGGACAAGAATTTGAATATTTCAGAAAAACCCGCAGCTTTCTAGAATTATTTAAACACAATATTATTAAAAATAATTATAAATTGTTTAAACGAATGTTTGTTAACTGGAATTAATTATTAACACGCTCAACTTTAAAAGTGGACAAAAAGTCGAAAAGTTTAGAAAAAGCTGCAATTTTTCTAGCTTAATTCTAAGAGAATATTATTATAAATAACAGTAAATGTTTAACATTTTTTTTTGTTAAATTTAATTGATCATTGTCTCGCTCTATCTGAAAAGTTGAAAATTCGGGAAAAAACCTCGACTTTCTAACTCTATTCTAGGAGAAAATTGCTAAAAACAATAGTAAATTCTTTAAACAATTTATGTAAACATCCAATTATCAGTAGAAAGTATTATTTTATATATTAGAAACAATTTGTATTTAAAAAAATCTTTAAAAATCCTAATTAGCGCCAAAAACTCGCAAAACCTAATTTTTCACTTATGGGGTTTCTTGGGGCCCCTGTAAAATAGACTTATGTGCGTAATATTTAAAAAGTAATTTGTTATTCCTATTCTACGGCTGATTGTGAAGAGAAATGTTCAGTTTCAACTCGATTCACTTTACAAAAGCTTCTTTTTTTCTTGCTTTTTTTTAAAAAAGAAGAAAAAGCGCATTTATTTTTTTGTGGATTTGAACAAATTCGGGATCGATTTGCATAAAAATTGGGGGAAAAATTGGACCATCCTATTAACAATCCTATTTTTCAGAAACGTAATAGCTCTGGCGAAAGTATCGGATAGGAATTCCTTCCGAACCAATCCGAATCATTCTGGAATATGTATCGGAACCAATTCGAACCAATCTGAAAAAAGTTCTCCATTTCGTTTGACCCAAATCGTTTAAAAATTAACCCAACTCAATCGGGTTCAATCCGAACTCCAAAACGAACCAAAGTTTCAATCCAAATGAATCCGAATCAATCCGAACTCGGATTGATATACACTGAATTTTCAATCCGAATGAATCCGAGTTCGGATTGAATTGGATTCATTCGGATTGAAAATCGTTTTAGGTCAATCCGAGTTCGGATTCATGCTGATTGAAAATTGGGTTCGGATTTATTCGGATTGAGCCGGATTGAGTTGGATTAATTTTTGACCGATTTGGATCGAATGAAATGTAATAATTTTTTCGGATTGGTTGGAATTAACTCGAATTGGTTCGGATACAGATTCCGGAATGATTCGGATGACTTCGGATTGGTTCGGAAGGAATTCAATAATATAACAGAAATTTTTTGATCAAATGTGTATGGGAATTTTCAAAAAGCCTGCTAGAATTGTACGGGAAATGTACAGGAGTTTTATTATATGTCTCCGCTGCACAGCCTGTTATTATTCAATTAATTTTTATGAGCAATTCGATTTGGAGGTGGAAAAGTAAAAATTCTAATAAGGGGAAACCTCTCTAGGGTGAATAATGCAACCTACAGTGGATATAATAATTAATTAAAAATACTAATATATGTAAAACAATTGATTAAATTTAATTAATAGTTATGGCACTATGCGTATTCATAAATAAAAATAAAAATTAATTTGTTTATTTTATTTGTTCTCTTAATTAATGATTAATAACAGTAGGGAGGTGTACCCTACTTTAGAGAGTACTATGTGAAGAAAGAAAGGTTTAGTTTAAGCTGAGATGTCAGTAAGTGAAAGATTTTATATTGTAAGTTGAAAATAAAAAAAAAATATTTTTTTTAAGTTTGGGCAACGTTGAAATCATACCTTATTAATATGAAGAGCAAGCTTGTTGCCAGTAACAACAGGTGGTTCGGAAAGTTGATTGATGTCAATGCTCCATTCAACAATCCAAGGCTCCCCTATACTTCTGTGTTCAATCAGAAATATTCTCCTAAAAAAAAGAAGACATATTGAAGAGAAAGAAATAATACCCAAACTATTTTTAATCGAATAGTAAGGGATGTTGATAATAATAAATGAAACTCTTCTTCAGTTGAAGGATTAAAATGGAATTACCGCAAAGATACGAGAGCGACGTGTTTTCCATCGTTAGAAAGTGCTGAATGTGCCCAGTATGAATCTTTTCTAGAGTAGCAATTTTTATTTATTACATTCAGTAAGTGTAAGCCCTTCGCTTTGTGATATGAGTAAAGTTCGACGCCCTGAAACAGAAAATTGTGGAGGAAAATTTCAGTTGTAAACATTTAAAAATGTGTGAAACATAATAATATCCAGGGTGTCTAGCGAACCGGGAAATCTGGCAATTTTGTGCACCCTAAAAAATATGGGAAAATGCCGCGAATTCGTGAACAGATCCAGGAAATCTGTGGTCATAAATTCAAATTAGAAATTTTTCATTTTTATTCATCAGCCAATCAGAATCTGGGAAATTTTGAAATTTACTAACTAAGACATGGCGCAGGCGATAAAGTTTACTAATGCTAGGATAAAATTCAAACTAGGGAAAATTTCCTGTGCGCCCTCTTCAAGTCCCTGGTCTAAGTGAGATTCACTGGATTAATCAGTGAGATTCACTGGTTTAATCAGTGAGATTTACTGGGTTATACAGCGAGATTTACTGGTTAAATCAGGGAGATCCACTGGTTAAATCAGCGAGATTCACTGGTGTAATCAGTGAGATTTACTGGTTAAATCAGGGAAATCCACTGGTTAAATCAGCGAGATTCACTTGATTAATCAGTGAGATTCGCTGGTTAAATCAGTGATATTCACTGGTGCAATCAGTGAGATTCACTGGTGTAATCAGTGAGATTTACTGGTTTATACAGCGATATTTACTGGTTAAATCAGGGAGATCCACTGGTTAAATCAGCCGGATTCACTGGTGTAATCAGTGAGATTTACTGGGTTATACAGCGAGATTTACTGAATAAATCAGGGAGATCCACTGGTCAAATTAGCGAGATTCACTGGATTAATCAGTGAGATTCACTGGTTTAATCAGTGATATTCACTGGTGTAATCAGTGAGATTTACTGGGTCATACAGCGAGATTTACTGGTTAAATCATGGAGATATACTGGTTAAATCAGCGAGATTCACTGGTGTAATCATTGAGCTTTACTAGTTTATACAGCGAGATTTACTGTTTAAATCAGTGAGATTCACTGGTTACTCAGTACCAGTAGTCATCTGGTTGTACGCGTTGTCGTCCGTCAGCTGGTTAGGTATGACCATTATCATTCATCCACTTAATGCTAACCCTTGCTAAATCATCTTTAAAAATCCGCACTTTACTCTCACAACAATAAATGAGGACTGGACTGCAATATAATATGATATAATGATTTTTGCTTAACTGTGGGAAGGCCCGTCATTACGTCAACGTTTCACAACGCTCAAAGTCAAACCAAAGTGGCCTAAGCAATAAAATTCGTTTTCACTCGGAAAAATCCAAAGACCCCCGCCCCCCACTAAAAAAAAGTCAGGAATCGTCACAAATCGTCAGAGGTTCTGACGATTCCTGAACATCCTGACTATTCCTGACGAGTTTGACGATTTTTGAAGAAATGCTAATTCACATCCTACCAGGTAGCTCATCGGGTAGGACCGCAGGTAGGCCAACCCAAAAGGATTAAAAATTGAAAATACATGTTTTTTCAATGTTGCATATACAGATTCAAAAGTTAGAAATTCAGAATCTACGGTGACGATATATAAATATTATTAATTAAATATAAGTAAAAAGAGACGCATAAATAAATAATATAAATAACCTAGGAAATATATAAAAGGGATTAGGTCTTATGGCATTTCATTCTTGGACCCCTAATAAAAGGATTATCCTTCGAACCCAAACTCTGACGATTTCTGAACATTTCTTTTTTAGTACTTTTTTTTTAGTAGGGACACACGTGTACTAGACAACTGGAGGTTCATGTCTTGGCCGCGTGGAGCGCTATATCACTGGTTGAATCTGTCATTTGGAGTCACTGGTATATTCAGTAACGCTGCTTTAGTTGAGTCACATACTGATTCACCCAGTCAAAGTAGGAAAAATCACTGGTTCACCAGTGGTAATTCAAAATACTGATTTAACCAGTGAAAATTTCACTGTTCACTTTAAGTGAGATTCGTGTTTTAAAGTCCGATTGGAAAAACTTTGTAAACAAATATATTTAGTTTTTAAATCAATGTTGTTAAAGAATTAAAGTAATAAATAATTACCGAATAAGGATCGATGTATCGTGGCAGACGTGCTCTTGCTACAAATTTGTAGCCCATTTCCTGAGCTCTGAAAGAAAATGCAACAGACATTTTTATAATTTCCGATCAAGTATATTTCTTTTGTAGGGTTTCGTAGCCCCGGGCTACTTATAGTTTCGGTCGGGTGTCTGTGCATCCGACCATACGTCCTGATTTTTTCCAAGGATGAGAAGTGAGGAGAATTGAGGGGAAGGCTAGAAGAAGAAATGAGGGGAGGGAAGGTATGTGAAGTGAGGGGAGGAAAATAGAAGAAATGGGGGAAGAGAGGGGATGCGAAGTAAGTGAAATTAAGGAAAATGAGGGGTGGGGAAGTAGGAAGGCGAAGTAGAGGATGCGAGGGGAAGTAAGGGAGATTATTAGAAATAAGGGTAAGTAGGGGTGGGGTTGCGAGGGTTGGGGACGGGGAGCGTCAGCTGTGGAAGCAAGGAGAGGGTGAAATAGAGGAGCCAGAAGTTGGTGAGGGGGTGGAGGGAGAAGTGAGGGGAAGGAAAGTGTGAGAGGAGGAGGTATAATCGACTAAATTAACGTCTTAATAGGCTACGGAACCCTTTTTTGTAGGTACAGGGCACCTGCTTTTAACTAATTTTTTATTGATTAGAAAATACCTTTTGATTGTATCCATAATAAGTCCTGGATAAGTTTGGAATTCACTGCCTTCTTTCTTCGTTAGCCTTAGCAAACTTCTTCCAATTGATTTAAAAAAGCACCTCAACTCTTCTTGGTGAGTGTCTGAAATAGTAAAAAATAGCCCTTTAAATATCAGTAAAAATCGTTAAATTTCTATCTATTATCTTTGCTTACTGTCTGTGGGCTTTATTATTAAACCCGAAATCTGCAGTTCCATGTCGACAGAGAAAGAATTGTTTATCAAAAGTACCGACAATGGTTCATCCTTATTTTCCACGTACGAGTTCACTGCCTGTAATTTAAAGAAATATTTGATTATTTTTCTTAATTTTGTATTTATGCAGGGATCACAGGTTTTCTCATATTTCCCTGTATTTTCCCCTTTTCACCTATTCCCGAAAGTGTAAATTTTCTGAATGGAATAATTTAATTACTAATTATGTAATTTTTAAAAGAGAAATTATTCTAGGACCAGGGTGGTCACTGGCCGGGAAATTGGTATATTGAAGAATTTAAAGCTAGTGTTGATGGATCGTTCAAATACTAAAGTTCCGTTTATATTTGACAACAAAAAATTATTTTTTTATTTAACATAATAATTATATAGGTAACCTAAATTTATTTAATTCATATTTAATAATTCGACTATCTTTAAATATAAAATTTGTCTACTTCCGGACATTTCGAAGACCTAAAAGTATAATGGTACCAAATACAGCACATAGTGAACTATTATTTCCTATCAAAAAAACGAAAATCTATATTTTAGATCCTGGATCACAAAATGCGAATATATTTTCATAAAAAAGTCTATTATTATATTTTTGGTTCAAAATTAATCTCTTTTGGTTGACAATTTAATTATTTTGCTGAAAATTCTACTATTTTGTTAAAAAGTCACCTTTTTTGGTACAAAATTCATCTCTGCTATTGTATTTTTGGTCCAGAATTCATCCCTTTTGGATAAAAATTCTACTACTTTGTTAAAAATTAAATTATTTTTTATTAATTCAACGATTTGGTTAAAGACATTTTTCTTGGTAGAAAATTCAACTGTTTTTTTTTAACAATTGTATTTGTGGATAGAGAATTGGTCTTTTTGGATTGAAAATTTTTGTTTGAAAATTCATCTTTTATTATTGAAAGTTTCTTTTTGATTAAAAAGTGTACTATATTATATTTCTGGTCAAGAATTCATTTTTGGTCGAAAATTAAACTTTTTTGTTGAACATACGTCTTCGTGGATAGAAAATGTATCCTTTTTGATTAAAAATTCATTTTCAATTGTCGAAAATTAATTCTTTTTAATGAAAAAGCCTATCTTTATATTTTGTTGTTTTATATTTTGTTGCTGTAAATTCATCGTTCTTGGTTGAAAATTCAACTATCTTCTAAAAGATTCATCTTTTTGATTGGAAAATGCAATTTCGTCTCTTTTACTTTGATTTAAGTTGATTGAAAATTAATTATCTTGGTTGAAAATTCAAATATTCCGTTGAAAGTTCCTTGTTTTTGGTTAAAAATGCACTTCTTTGTTAAAAAATTCTCTTTTCGGGTTTAAAAGTCCGATTTTTTCTAAAACATTCTACTTTTTAGCTAGAAAACTCAACTATTTGGTTGAAAATTGTCTTTTGGGGTTGAAGATTCATCTTTTTTGGTTGGTTCTACTATTTGGCTGAAAATTGGATTTCAGCTTGAAATCTTAGGAATATGGTACCTACATTAATGTTATTCAAAATAAATTATTTCCTCATTTTATTGCACGATATTTTTTAAACGTAATTTTCCTTTTTCGCCTGTCTTGAGAGCATTTTGGGCTGTCAAGTCTGAAAATTTAAAAAAAATAATTTACATAGTCAATTATTTCTTTGAGTTCTAACATGTTTAATTCTTCTTAACTATTGTGCAATGAAGCAATTAGTATTGAATAATTATTATTCAAAACGCTTGAAATTCAATTAGGAAAAATATAATTTTTGACCGGTAAATAGCCTAGAATTTTTTGTCGAAGTTTGAGTGACCACCTTGTTATGGGAACGATTTTAAACATATGAAAATTTTTTATATAATCAATTTTATTTTTTGGCGGACTGTTTTGTTAATTCAAGAATGATTTAACATTATTTTAAAATATAACAATTCTTATATAAAGATTTTTTCCTCTTTTATACATGTAAAAAATAAATGTTTAATCTTCCCCCAATTTTTCCCCTTTCTCGTGAGAAAATTACTGTATTTCCCCTTTTTTTATCTCATTTTGCGCTGTGATCGCTGTATAATAAAGATTAAAATTTTCTACCTTTACGGAAAAAGCGTTGGTTTCTGCATCCTGAAAAGTAAAATGAGAAGTCTGCATTGTATCCAAAGTAGAATATCCCAGAAGGCACGAAACGTCGTAGCTTAATTTTTCTGCAAATTCGTCCTCGCAAACCATTATCTTAAAAAAATAATTATTATTTTATAGATTTAGGAATTAAAATTTTTTTATAATGTGAATATGCAACAACCACTGAAACCTTGAGCTCTGCCAGACTTATCGTATTTTCTTAATTAACAATAAAGTGAAAATTGAAACCATTTTTTAACACGCTGGCCTGAATTGTTTCTTCCGGTTAACAGATAGGTGTGAAGTGTAAGAGATTTTTTTGTAGAGCATAAAAAAATCTTTAAAATGGCCCCTACTTGAACCTTTCGGGGTTAATTTTTTAGAAAACATTAATTTGTTAATTAAGGGTATGGCGTGTTTTCGGAGAAGCATACGATCGAATTTTTCTAGTTAGATCTCTGAAGCGAGCGGTTAAAAGTATTCAAAAACTTTTTTTAATTAAGAAATTAATTTCTCGTGAACAATTAACAATATAATCATCGGTCTGGCGGAGCTCAGGGTTTCAATATTTGATTTTTTTTTTAAATTATATTAATTTTATTTAATATTAATATACTCACAGAATTTGATTCATAGCTGCTTTCTTCAGGTGATTTGAAATTATATCCGTACGGATTTCCTAAGACTGTTACTGACAGTATTAGGACATTGAATTGCTGGAAGATTTTTCCAGTATAATAGTGCCAGATATTTGAGATGCATTGTCCGTTATTTATTTTCAAACAGTCTGTTTCGTAGGCAGGTAACCTGAAAAATTAATTTACTATCATATTTTTTACTGTCCCACAAATATACTTTGAATATTATCAGGGTGGCCTCTGGACTGGAAAACGAATAATTTTTTGAGAACGGAAAAATCCAGGAAATGAGCATTAAATTATTTTTTGACTGGGAATTTAAAAAATTTTCAACCGGATGTAATTATGCAACTTTTAATGAGTTTGATTAAACATTTTGTTAAGTTAGGAAATTTAAATTTGTTACACTAATTTCATTAATTATTCAATAATAATATTTTATAATATATTTAATTATAATTAATTAATTTGTTACATTTTCAAGTAGGAAATCATTCACTTTACAATGCGGATTATATACATTATAAAGTTGTTTACTTTTACAAATTTTAATTTTTGCGTCATAATTTCTAACAGTTTTGTGTAAATTAAACAAATTTTAAACACGTTTTTGAAGGATTGAATAATTAAAAATTCGAAGTGTTCAGAATTCAAACATTTTGTTAATAAAACGTTTCAAGTCAATTAATTGTAAATATAAATCAATTAAAGATTTTTGAAATGATACTATAGTGTTTAAATCTGAACAATAATCGTTTTAATTCGAACGATTTTCAAATTGAAAAGTTATACATAGCAATCGTTCAAAATCGCACTGCTTAAAATCGAAAATCTTGATAGTTAAAATATCGTACATTTCAGATTGAAGTTTTATAATTTATTTTCAATTTTCAAATATTTTTATATTTACAGATACATAATTAGACGACATTGGCAAATATAGAAAAAAATCAAACTGTACCATTTCTAACTCAAGATTTCAAAAAAACTAATCTTTTAAAATTAAGCAATATATCTGACTATGTATTTAGAATGAAAATTTTTTAATTTAGAGCCTAAAATGAAACAGTTTCAAATTGAAAGTGTCAATAGTCGAATAATTTGTTTAAAATTAATGAATATTTATAATTTTTTTATGTGCTTAATTTCCGAATTTGAACATTAAAATTCCAATTCCATTTAGTAATCATCTGATTTTAACGATTTAAAATCCTTAACTTTTAAATGTTAATTATCTGAAAAATTTTTCCTTAACCGGAATTTTTTTCTTGCATTTTAGTGGGGCCGGGAAATGACCGGGAATTCGTTGAAACCCGGAAATGATCGTAAATTTATTTTTCGATTGGGAATTTTACAAATTTATAGAAGAAAAGTCTTTCCAATAATTACAAGGCGTAATTCTAAAGTATTTTACGAAAAAAATTTTCATTTTCATTTCTTCTTTTTTAAGCGTACATTGTGGACTAAAAAAATTTCAAAATGCACTTGTGAAGACCTAAAATCTAAAGATTAAAAGCGTTTGAAATTGAAAAAGTTTCAGTAAAAAACGTTTCAAGTTGATCAACTGTGAATATAAATTATTTCATGATTTTTAAAATTAAGCTGTATATCAAGTTTTAAAGGTCGAAATAATTATTTATTTTGCAGGACGACTCTGAACCAATTTGAAATTTTGAGTTTCAATTTGAAAATCTTAGTATTTAACCAAATGTAAACGCCTGATTAAAATTTCATAAATTATTTTCAGTTTTTGAATAATTTCAAAATAATAGATTCATAATTTAACATTATTATTAAATTGCAAATCCTATTCAAATATTGTTTCAGTCTAAAATATTTAATTTTTAATCCATTCATTTGAAAAAAATGTAATTCAGAAAAAAGCAATTGTTTAATATTTAGCAATATTTAGAATTTTTATTAAAAATAAACAACTATAAATAATATAATAAAAACTGAAAAATTTGAAACTGATTTGTTTGAAACAGAAATATTTTTGATGTCTATACAGCAATTGAACAATTATTATTATTTTTTTTCAATTGGAATGAGTTTGAGATATATTTAGAAGTTTAAAAAAATTTAAACTTAATTAAAAATTTAAAAAGGTTTCAAAAAATTTCCAAAAAAATGTAGATTTTTAAAGATTTTGAACAAAAAATTGAGAAGCTTTTAAAGCATTTTTAAGGTTTTGAAAGAATAACAAATTTTTATTAAGATTTCTAGGAAAATTAAAAAAAAATTTTATTTTGCACAATTAATTTCTAGAGATTATTCAAAAAGATTTCAGAAGCTAAAAAAGAATCTGCAAGACTTTAAACATTTTTTCCCCATTTTTCAGGATTTAAAACAAAAATTAGGAAAAATTCGAATCAGATTAAAAGATATTTAATTTTTTTTAGAAATTTGTAAAATAATAAAAAATTTGACAAGATTCCAACAAAGTGAAAACAAAATGTAGATTTTTGAAGCTTTTGAAATCAAATTTTGAAGCTTTTTAAGGATTTTGAAAAGTTCCAAGATAATGAAAAAATGTTCTAAAGATTCCCGGGAACATTAACATTTTTTTTTTATTTTGAAAAAATTATTTTAAGGAAATAGTTTTAAATATTTCAAAACAAATATTGATCTAGTAATAACAAATGAAAAATTATTAATTTGTAAGGACTTTAAACAAAAATAATTAAAATTCTTATTTAAAAAGTATTCAATTTAGAAAAAATTTGTAATCGTTCAATTTTTAATCTTTCTAACTCACAATTGTTTAAAATTATATAATTATCAAAATTTACAAATTTGTTGATTAATTCGTATACTGTAAAATTCTCGAAAAAGAAAATATTTGAAATAGAAAGTTCCACAAATTATTATATTGCTGAAATATTAAAATCCCGAATTGGAAAATTCTCGAATAATAAAATTCCCAAAATGTTTATAATATTACCGAATTTTAAAATTGTTCAATAGTAATGTTGCCGAGTTTGAAAATTTCCGACAAAAAATTTCCAAACTATAAAATATCCGACAATAAAATTCCCGACACTAGAATATTTCCTAATTATAAAATTCATGAATTTAAACGATTAAAAAAATTGTTTTCCATTATTTATTATATAATTATTAAAAATACAATACTGACATATTTTGATCAAAGTAATTTTTTTAATGTTCAATATTTTAAAATTATTATTTGAATATTTAATTATTGTATTCTTATTAAATAAGTAATATTTATTGAAAATTTGTTTTTCAATTGTTTGAGTTAGGGAATTTTACAGAATCGGATTTTTTATAATTCGGGAATTTTATTATTTGGGAACTTTCAAATTCGGTAATATTTTAAACTCTTGGGAATTTTTGAATTCGGCAATATTATAAACTGTTTGGCAATTTTATCATTTTGGAATTTTCTAATTCAGGATATTTATTTCTCGACAATTTCGGGAATTTCTCGTTTCGAAAATTTTCTTTTTCGGGAATTCTACAGTGTCAGGAATTTAATTATTTAGATTTTTCAGTCGTCCCGATTCATTCTTCAATTTAGAGCATTAAAACTGAGCTTAAATATATATTTTTTTAAATCTTTGAACTGAATAATTTATAAAAGCTAAAAATGGTTAAATTGAAAAGTTTTAGAAGCTTCCATCTCATACTTGCAAACTATTTAGCGTTTAAATACACATTTTTTTAAGCTGAGTGTTTCAATTTTCGGTTCAGTTTTTATAACATCAAATGAAATTTTTTTCAGCTCAACAGCCCGAATCATTTAAATTTAATGACCGTGAATTATTGTTGTGACCCGGAAAAACCGGGAATTTTTTTTTTATTCAAAAATTTTTTTGCCGAGATACAAACCTAAATTCTGCGCTTTTCTCAAAGGCTCCTCTGCAAGCATAATCATACATGCACTTCACAAAAGTGCAGTAGTCAGATACTTCACTAGATTGATTGGCATTGAAACTATTCGTGTTTGCCAGAAGCTTGAGATGTATCGTAATCGGCGAAATGTAGAGATGCTCAATAATGTCGCTCTTTTGGTTTTCAATGTTCTGAAATTGAGAAAAAAGTTTGGGCATCTTAAAAACAATGTGACACCTTTTATTTTCTAAACGTTTGTAAATATTCTCACCTTTTCTTTGTTGCAAAAGGGAGTTACGTGAACAGTGGAAAGATCCTTTCGCAATCTAACAGCAATAGTATGTTTCGTTTCCAGCCTTTTTGGAAACAGATTGTTTATCAAGCACATCAGAAAGTCCTCTTGCAGATTCAAGCTGAATTCTCTAACAATTAAACTGACTTCCCTGCAAGGAAAGCGTAAATTATTTCTTGAAATTTATAGATTATTATTTCAGGTCTCACAGCTCGGTCCCTATATCATCCCCTAATTGTATCCTATATTCAAATGTGGTCGCAAAAGTCCTTTATTTTCAAGATTTAGTCCCTATTGTACCCCATTTTCAGTCAATAGCGTACATTTTTTAAATATTCAATCAAAGTAAGGTGTCTAAACCGGTGTCATAAATATATCGGAATCTGTTATTTAGAATTCCCTAGGATCGTTTAGGATCCATGATTGCCTCCTAAGGCCCCTGGAAATTATCGGCAAATCGGACTTCATAAACTGAGGCCAACCAGAAAGGCCATTTTGTCTAGTTTTTTTTGTATAAATAATCTAAAGAGTAGAAAAACTCCAGGTAAAGGCCGTCTTTTCGACGATGATTCTATTTTTTATGTTATAACCAAAAGAAAAAAATGCACCTTATTAGCGGCAGAAGCGGCAGTACAGGTGTAAAATTCACATTGCCAAAGATTTCATAAAGATTTAACATATTTCGCAAAGATTTTGGATAGATTAAACAAATTCACAAAGATTTGACCAAGATTGCAATAATTTTTCAAAGATTTCATAAAGATTTCGGATAGAATCAAACGATTTCACAAATACTTCTATTATTTCACAAACATTTCAAATATATTTCAAAGATTCAACAAAGATTTCAATGGTTTCACAAATATTACCGAATATTTCAAAATTATTTCAAACATTTCGCAAAGATTTTTGAAGAAATCACAAAGATTTCGCAAGTACTTCACAAAGATTTTACAAAGATTTCCCAAAGATTTCAATGATTTCCTAATGATTTCACAAAGATTTCAAATATTTCGCAAAGATTTTTAGAGATATCACAAAGATTTAAATGATTTCCCAAAGATTTTACAATGCTTTTTTATATTTCCCAAAGATTTTAGATAGATTCAAAAGATTTCACAAAGAATTCTATTATTTCACAAAGATTTCAGATAGACTTCAAAGATTGAAAAAAGATTTCAATGATTTCCTAATGATTTCACAAAGATTTCAAAGATCTCGGATATATTTAAAAGACTTCACAAAAACTTCAATCATTTCTCAAATATTTCACAAAGATTTCAATAATTTGACAAATATTACCGAATATTTCAAATATTTTGCAAAGATTTCCAAAGATTTTTAAAAAATTAGACAAAATTGCAATGATTTCCCTGAGATTTCCTAAAGATTTCAGCAAGATTTTTAAATATTTTGCAAAGATTTCGGATAGATATAAAACATTTTACAAATACTTTTACTATTTTAGAAAGACTTCTATTATTTTAGAAAGACTTCTATTATTTCACAAAGATTTCAGATAGATTTCAAAGATTGAACAAGCATTTCAAATCTTTCGAAACGTTTTCAGATAAATTTCAAAGATTGCACAAAGATTTTAATAATTTCCCAAAGATCTCGAAGATTTCGGATAGATTTAAAAGAGTTAAGAAAGACTTTAATGGTTTCCTGAAGATTTCAATAATTTCACAAATGTTACCAAATATGTATATCAAAAATATTTCAAATATGAACTAAACTAAATTCAGAAAGATTTCCAATAGAGTACAAAGAAATACGGATTTTAATGATGTCCCAAAGATTTCACAAAGATCTAGATAATTTTACAAACATTACCAAATATTTCAAAAATGTCGTAAAGATTTCCAAAAATTTCACAACTATTTGACAAAGGTTGCAATAATATCTTGAAGATTTAATAAAGCTTTTACAGAGATATCCAATATTTTGCAAAGACTTCGGATAGATTCAAAAGATTTCAGAAGGACTCCTATTATTTCACAAAGATTCCAGATAGATTTCAAAGATCGAACAAAGCAAGAAAGAATTTAAAGACTTCCAGTTCCGATGGTCCGATGAATTTAATCATTCGATTTCAGAGGGGGACAAATCAATACTTTGCCCCTCTCTGGTCAATTTATAGTGGGGGGGGGGG
>CAKNXH010001376.1:0-21002 GCA_932178445.1 Andricus quercusramuli
ATATTTTCTTACTTTTCGTAATAAAATAGGAAGCTTTATTTTATCAATTTTTAAATTAATTTCTTGGTAATAATCTATTAGTAATTTAAGTAACGCTATTTCAGACAATGGATATTTTTCTTTTCGATATTGAAATCCGAATAGAAAATTTCTCTTTCACTTCTTCTGGAAGCTCAGAAATAACATTTGATTTGGACAAGAGTATTCAGACGAGTGAAGAAGATTATCTGGGTTTCAGCCCTTTTTCTGAAAAACGAAGTTCAAAGAATACAAATATAATATGTTGTTTGGAAGATAAATGCAAAGTTTGCACTGAATCGATTACTTCAGTAAGAAAATTAAATTCAGAGATTTTTTTTAGGTCTCAAAAAAATACTTTCGAATTAAAGTTATATTTTAATATATTAGATTGAAGCAATAATTGAAGTCAAAAATCGAAAAGGTGAAGAGACAAAATGCGAACTTTCTAAAACTGAATTACGAGTCGCTGTACTGAAGCCAGAAAGGTTTGAATAATTAATCACCTTTTTTAATCTGAAGCAAAATTCAAATTTAATTTTGTACAATTTACAGACACCTCTATGTTGGATTGAAACAAACATTTATATTAATTTTGAGGAATATATCAAGTCAAAAAATGATATTTGAATGGGGAGAAGTTTCTGGAGAAGATAAAAGTAAATTAAAAATTTCGATTGATCCAATAAAGGGTTCGATTTCTTCAGGCAATACAGAAGTAATACAAGTTTCTTGTGAACCGATAGAATCTGTAAGAAGATATCAAATACACTTTTTTATCGATTATTATTTTTCTCTCTTGTTAAAATGTATCACAATTTTGTTTTATTTTTATATCGCAGGGAATTGTTTCATCTTTTTCTGTGCCTTGCTCTTCTGAAAAAATGGAAAATTCAATCACTTTGAAAATAGAATGTATTATCGAACATTTGAGTGTTTCATTTTTCTTTTCCATGTGGAATATCAAAATTTGGTTACCAAGTGACGAATTAATTTGGATTAAATGGAATACTACGAATGATGACACCAAACCTGATGGAAAAGTAAATTACATTTTTTATTGTCAATCGAGAACGAAAATAATATTTTCTATCTTTGCAGCTAGTACGATACAGTGATATTTTACCCAATGAAAAAGAAATACAATCTTTCTGCTCAGATGAATTAGAATTATCTGAAAGCGAATTTGATGCAGATTCTTTAGAAGCAATTACATCGAATTTCTCAAATGAGTCACTTTGTCACAATAACTCACGAACAATGATTCCTTTTCAAAAAAATATATTATTGCCCACAAAAGAACCCGTAATAGAGTTCCGTAAACTTTCAATAAAATCTGGTAGGTAGCAAATCAGGGTTTCTATCCTACCTGGAACACCTGGAAAATCTGGAAATGCCAGTGAATTTTTTGTTAAGTCAGGGAATTTTTTCAATGTGCTTAATTTTTTTTAATTGCAATTTCAAATTGAATGACGATGCTTCTTTGTTTGTGAAAGTAGCTTTATATTGCTGTATTTAACCAGTTTCTTTAAAATTCGTTTTTGTTTGAAATCAATTTTTTACTGGAAATTTAACTTTTCTATTTTTGTTTAAAAACTGATAGTTTTCCGTTGAAACTTGAAGTAGATTCAAAATTCATGTATTTTGTTGAAAATTCATCTTTTTGGTTAAATTCAACTGTTTTTTATTAAAAATTATTGAAATCTTTTTTGTTTGAAATATCGACTAACTACATTTTTTGTTCAGAAGTCAACTTTTTTGGAATGGAAATTTAATCACTTGGTTGAAAGTTACACTATTTCGTTAAAAATTAATTTTGTGGCTGAAAATTCATCACTTTAATTAAAGATGCATCTCTTTGGTTCAAAAATGAGAAATTTTTTTTTTTTATGTTAAAAGATTTACTTTTCTTGTTTGAAAATTCATCTTTTTGCTCGAAAATTCAACAGTTTGTTTGCAATTTTTTCTCTCTCTTGACTGAAGAACCTTTTTTAGTTGAAAAATCAACACGGGTTGAAAAGTCGTATTTGTGTTGTTGAATTATAATATTTTTGATTAAAAGTTTGAATCTCTTTTGTTAGAAATATCCACTACTACATTTTTTGTTCAGGATCTTTTTTTTGAATGAAAATTTAATTACGTAGTTGAAAGTTAAACTATTATGTTGAAAATTATTTTTTTTTTTGGCTGACGATTCATCATTTTAATTGGAAATTTATCTCTTTGGTTGAAAAATGAGCTATTTTGTTGAAAATTAATTTTTTACTGGAAATTGAGCTATTTCTGTTGAAACTTTAGCTAATTTGGTTCAAAATTTTTTTTTTTTAATTAATTAATTTAAACTGAGTTTAAATTCCATTTGAATATTCCACTATTTTATTTGACAATTTATCTCTTTGTTTTAACATACATTTTTTTAACTACAAATTTAACTATTCCATTTTTGGTTGAAAAATGATCTTTTTTTAGTTCAAAAGTCGTATTTTTGTATAGAAATTAATCTTCATGGTTGAAAATTAATCTTTTTCGTTGAAAATTCAATTATTCTATTCAATGATTCATTGTCTTAGTTGAAAATTCATTACTTTGTTTCAAAATGTAACTTTTTTTAAAATTAGTTTTTCTTTTATATGAGATTTTTTAAACTAAAAATGTGGCTATTCTAATTAAATATTTCATCATTTTAGTTGAAAATTCATCTCTTTGGTCGAACATTAATTTTTTAACGGAAAATGTAACTAAATGTAATTTTTGGTTGATAAGTTACCTTTTTCGTCTTTTTGGTAGAAGCTTCTTAGTTCAAAATTAACCTTCTTGTTCGAAAATTAATATTCGAGGTTGAAAATTTAAGTATTCCAATCAAATATTCATCATTTTTTTTAAAATTGATCTTTTCGATTGAAAATAAAACAACTTGGTTGAAAGCTAAACTCTTGTGATAAAAATTTATCTTTTTGGTTCGAAATGCTTCAATCCCTGTTGAAGATTCATCATTTTAGTTGAAAATTATTTTTTTCAACTTAAAATTTAACTATTCCCATTTTGGTTAAAAAAATATGTTTTTAGTTTAAAATTCAACTATTTGGTTGAATATTCGTCTTTTTTATTTGAAAATTCATGTATTTTGTTGAAAATTTATTTTTTTTGGTAGAAAATTAATCTTTTTGGTTGAAAATTAAAGCATTCCAGTTAAATATTTATAATTTTCGTTGAAAAATCATGTTTTTGCTTCAAAATTAAACCATTCCAGTTGAAGATTCATCACTTTTGTTAAAAATTCGTCTGCTTGTTTGAATTTTAAATTATTTTGTTGAAAAATTCGTCTTTTTTAGTCGAAAATTAATCTTCTTGTTTGAAAATTCATTTTTATTGTTGAAAATTCAACTACTTGGTTGAAAGTTAAACTACTGTGGTGATATTTCTTTTTTAGGTTTGTTATTATGAAATTCAACTATTTGATTCAAAATTGGTCTTTTTTATTTAAAAATTCAACTACATTTCGCTAAATATTCACCTTTTGATTGAAAATAAAACAACTTGGTTGAAATTTGAACTCTTTTTGGTTAAAAATTCAACTTTGTTAGGAATTTTAAGCGATTTAAATTGAATTTAATATAGTACATACATTAATTTTACCTAAATATTCACTGATTTCGAGTCTAATAAAATAAATAAAAAATTTGTTTGAATTATTATTCAAATTTATAGACTTTAGGAACAAATTCAATAAATTAATAATTGTGTTTTGACTGTTATTTAATTAATCGATAGTGCTAATATATTTGAGAATATCTTGTAATATAATATGTCAAACCTTTCTAAATTAAACATGTTAATTGAATCCCTAGAAACTGGAAAAAATGATTTATAATAAACTCGCGAAACTGTACATATACATATTCCGAGTCAATTGTTAAAAAAAGTGAAATATTTGAATGACTCCGTGCTATGAAAAATTATATCTGGAAAAAACCTGGAATTGTTAAAGATATTTTTCCAGGATTTGGATAGACACCCTGAAAATGTGAAAAAAATATTATACTTGAACAAAAATCGTTTTATAGTTAATTAACGAATATTTCCAGCTGAGAAGAGAATTTTTCTTATTCGCAATGTTACACCATTGACTTCTAGTTTTTCTGTAAGCTTGAAAAATTTTTGTCCCATCGAAATTGATAACAAAGAATTAAGCGGTAAAATTAAAAAACATTTTAATTATAAATATAATTGCCCCATAACTTTATAATGTGGATTAATAAAAAAAGAAAATTGTAGACGAAAATTGGGATGAAATTAAGTCTGAATATGGAATTGTTCTAATCACAAAACCTCATAGTGGAGAACTTGGTCCTTTTGAAATAAAAACTATTGAGATTTATTCTTATTCGGATACTTGGGGAAATTATGAGGACGAAATTAGTATAAATATTGACGGCCTGCCAAGTTTTCAAATTCGAGTTCAAGTTGAAGTTCAAGATTTGCCAGTCTCGTATCCTGTTTGCAGAAATTTAGTTAGAAAAACACCGATATTGAAGTAGGTTTATAATTTTGAAAAAGTGAACTGATGGGTATTTTCCTGATTTGAATAATTTTAAATTTCGAAGATTTGCAAATATAAGAATTCCATGTTAAATACAAAATAGAAATTCATAAAATAGCTTTAAAATTTCGGTTTCAAAATTGTGAAGAATAAAAATACATTTTTTCATCAATTCCAGATTTATGAAGCACGATTTATCTTCAAAAACCAGAACCCTATCAATAGAAAATACGAGTTCCATACCAATAATTATCGATTGGCATTCATTTTTAAAGGAAAACTTCCCATTTTCAAACCCCATGCCATTCAAAATAATGGTGGACATTTTTACACCATTCTTGGCCTTTGACCTCTCAGAAAAAAGTGATTGCGAAACCGATAAGAACATTGAAAAAATACTCAAAACTTCTTTAGAAAAATACGAATCGAATCAATGTTTTAAGGAACTCGATTGTTTCGAGTCGATGATATTAACTCCAAGCTCTGATAGTAACAAAAGGTTAATTTAAAAATCAATATTATATTACAACATTTTAGACCTTTTTTTGAAATTTCTAGAATTTTTAATTAGTTTATTAATAATTTTTCAGTATCGTAGATATAGAGCCTGCGCAATCTTTTGAATTGATTACTGACTCATTAGAGAATACGGAAAAAAAAGAAACGGTTCAGAAAAATCAGAGCGAAATGGAAATAGAACTTTCTCTAATTCCTGACTATGGAGAACCAGATCGCAAGATTTTTTCAGTAATTGATATTTTGATTAATTTACTTTTTTTATTCAAAAATCTTCGTAATATAAAAAATGCCAACTTTTACTTTCAAGATATATCCTCGAGAATTATTTATTCCGCCTCGAGAAAAACGTTCTCTTACCGTTGAATTTCATCCTGAAGCCCCTTTTACATACGGTAGTAAAATTTCTTGTCAAGCTGTAGGGTTTATTCGGATTTCTCCAGAGCACAAGTATTAATTTGTAATTTTTAAATAATTTAGTTCTTCATTCATAATCTATCCCCGCAAATCTTTACCACATCTGTACTCTTCCCAAGCATGCTCCCATGTTTCCTCTTGACGCATTCACAGATTCTGCACTTTCTATTCTCTTTCTTTTCCCATTACATCCCATCCCTTACCACTACCACCAACACTTTGGTACTCTTTCCTTTTTTATCATCTTGTACCATTTATTATATTTTGATTCCTCAATCATCTTCCATCTTTCTCTAAATTTTCTTCCCATGACCCTTTTCTCCAATTCTTCATAGTTTACTCCAGTCTTCTCTCCTATATCTCTAGCACTAAAAAACTCCCTTCTTCCTTCTTCCATCTCGTGAATTCTAACGCCCTCCCTCTACTTTCTTCTACCTTCTTCAAACACTTTTATGCTAATTCCCCTCCCTTTCCCTCTCTTAGCATGGTATCAAACTTCCGTGCCCTCTTTCCCACTCTAGTACTTAATTTATACCGCGTATGCCAGAGTATACATATTTTCTTTTCCCATCCTTCTCTTTTCATTCCTTCTCCAAAGTCTGAGATTAATATATCAAATAAAAGTGGACCGGAAAATATCTCCTATTTGCTCTCATACCTTTGCCCTGCTTTTGTCTCCTTAAAAATTTCTGATACTCTCTTTATTAAATTCTCTCTTATACTCTTTTTGACCTTAACTTTTTCTACCTTGACTCGATCCAATGAGTCAAACGCCGCCTTTAAGTCCACGAACATTGCTATCATTACCCCTTTTTCCCGTTCAATCCTTTTATGTACCAAATAATTCAGAACATATATGTTGTCCATCAACCCCTTTCCTAAACCCTTTCTGATTCGGTGACTCTATCTTTTTTCCCTCAACTTCTTTCTTCAACCTCTCCGATAAAACATTAACATATATTTTATACAATGTTGGCATTAGGTTCACCCTCCTACGATCTTTAACCTCCTCCCCTTTGTCTTTCTTCACTCAGGACACCACTACTCCTTCTTTCCATAAATCTCACCAACCCTCTCTTCTCCATATTCTATTGCATATTATCCATGCCCATTCCTTCAGCTTTGCCCCTCCCCCCAATATTTCTAGTCTCCATTTGGAATCTTATCTATGCAAGGTGCCTTTTCATCTTTCATTATTCCTAACATCTTGACTATCTCTTCCCTCATGTCCTCTTCCTCATCTCGTTCCCTACCATATTTTCCCTCTTTCGTATCTTTCCTCTTTATCCCTTGCAGTAAATCCATAAAATATTTTTTCCATTCTACTATTTCAATATCCTGGTTTAATCTTTTTCTCCTTTCTCTCTCCATTTACTATCTTCCAGCCCGATTCTTCCGTCCTAGCCTTCTCCGCCTCTTCTTCAAGCCTTACATTTTCCTCCTTTTTTTCTCATCACACGACTTAGTATACTCCTTCTTACTTCTGCTACATTCTTTCCACTACGTTTCCCTTTTCTCCCTTTTCTTATTTCCTTTCTCACTTCTTTCTTCTTCTCTTTGAATTCCTCATCCCATTCACTGCCATCCCCTTCTTCACTAACTTCTTGTTTGCTTTTGCATTCTAATACTCTTTTTATTTCTCCTACCATTATTTCCATCTTCTCTTTTATATTTCCCCCTCTCATTTTGATATTCCTGACCTTTTCCTTAAACTGTTCTTTTCCTTCCATTGACCAATCCCCTCTTCCTGCTCTTTTTTCCTTTTCTTCCTTTTTAAGCCATATTATTATTAGATATACTCTTTTCTGTCTCCAACCTCACTATTATGGGAAAGTGATTCTAATCTATATAATCCTCTACCTCCAGTTTCTTGACCTTCTCTGTTACCTCCTCCCGAACGTGTGTATTCCCCTTCCTCATCCCCCTCTATATTTCCGTTGGAGATAAACCATCCCATCTCCTTTAAACTCTTCAACAATTCCTTTCCTTCCCTATTCAGTATCTTAATCATTCTTAACAATAATTAATAATAATCTTAATCTTGATAATAAAATAAAAATAATTTCGTTTAGGATAATTACTTCTATAGTCTCGTTTCTTTTTTTTTTTTGTAGAAGCCGAATAAACTATTTTTTACGAAAAGATGGTCATTCTCTCCCCCCAACTATTATTGATTTAGAAATCATAAATGTGAGACCCTACCTTAGTATTCTTTCTTTAAAATCTAAGAAGATATTCAAGTGCTATGCTAATGACTTTGGAAATCATTCGAAAGACGTAATAACGTAAGTAATATAAGAGATTTTTTAAATTCGAAAAATATACCAACTTTTTGAAAGGTTTTTTGGTAATTCAATAAGGATGTACAACATTTTATTGATCCGAAATCAGCAAAATATGTTGAGAGTTGAAAAACTCTCTGATAGTTTTTATCCTTTATTTAATTTGAAAACTTTTTATATAGTTTGTAAATTGTTCCTAAAAATATTAAGGTTACATTTTATGTATTTCTTAAGGATTGAAAGAAAGGTTTTATTGAAAAACGAAAATCAGGAAGCATTGGATGTACGTTTTGAAACGACTGATCCATTTTATTTGAATAGGATAGTAACATATGGCGAGATGAAATTATGTTCAAATATACGAATACAACCCGCAGAATGTATAGAAGTAAATAAAAATTATAAAAAATATTGAAATCATTAAGTATTATGCGTTTAACATTTTTTTGTTTTGCATTTGAAATTGAAACTGCAATAAAATTTCATTTGATTTTTTATTAATTTTCTTAGGTTGTCATTTCTTGTTCAGTTAACAGTAACAGAATTCAAAAAGAAATCAAGGGAAATGAAAGACATAATGACTGGATGAAAACCGTGGTCAGAAATTTGTTGATTTGCTATTACGATGGATGGACACAAGTATTTATTCAGAAAACAGTTTATTATTGATATAGTTGTTGCAGATTTTTAAGACATTCAAAGTTGTAAACACTTAAATTTTGAAAAGAAACATATTAATTTAAAAGCAAACAAAATTCAAGATTTAACATTCAACTTGCCCGTTTGGAAGCATTATGAGTTTAAAATTTGGATGCCATCAATACAAAATCCGCCTTTTTTGCAAAAAGTGTTTGCAACTCTGTAATGTTGAAAAAATCACTTATCAAAGAATAATTTATATACATTGATTATCAATAACCTATTTTTTAAATCAGGAAATTGAACTCTGCCTTCAAATGTATCTCCCATTAGTGAAGCTTTCGACCAATTTTTTAAATTTTGAATGTGTACAAGTTGGAAGTACTAAGGAACTTTTTTTAAACATTGAAAACTTTGCAGGTATGTAATAAACAATTGGCTCATTTGGTGCATTCAACTTATTTTTAAACTCACAAATTCATAAGTTTATTTTTCATTTTTTGAAAAAGTTTGGGACCAAGTTTACGAAATAAAAATAAAAAATCAGAAAAGCGAATTTACAGTTTTTCCGACAAAAGGACAGTTATCATCCCGTAAAACTAACGCAGGTCAAAGTTTAAAATGTTCGATAAGTTTTATGCCAACGTAAGTACATTACAATAATAACAAAAAATTACTTTTTGAATACAAATAGCTGAAAATTAAAAAAAAAAATTAATTCTTTCCTTATAATCAAAACAGGGGGAAAAAATCATCAAGTGAGACTTTAGAAATAATAACTGGAATTGCAGGGTATAAAGTAAAATGTGAACTATATGGAACAGGAATTTGAGAACCAGCTAAATAACTAGTCTTAAATTATTTAGACATAAATAGAAAGTAAGAAGATTAATGAAAATTTATTTTGAAAATGTTCTCAAATTATTTTCGAATGTTTAGAGAAGGTTTCTTAATGGTTTCAAGTTATTTCAAGTAAAATTTGTGTCAAAAAACTACTTCATATTTCATATTTTCTCAATTCTATTTATTTTTTTTAATCACTGACCTTAAAAATATACTTTGTTACAAAAGGCGATAAAAACTTGATTTATGATATTCAGGGGTGCTACAGGTCAAGGAATTCCAGAAACTCAGGAAAATTCAGTTCAAAATTAAACTATTTTGTTAGAAATTTTTTTTTTATGGAAAATGAAACTACTCCATGTTGGGTTGAAAATTTATCTTCTTTGTTGAAAATTCATCTGTTTGGTTAAAAATTTAATTATTTCGTTGAAAATTTATTTTATATGGTTGAACAGATTTTTTTTACTATATGATAGAAAAGTAATCTCATTTGTTGAAACTTCCTCTTTTTGGTCAAGAATTCATTATTTTTCGTTAAATGATCATCATTTTAGTGAAAAAATTATTTCTTTAACTGAAAATTTAACTATTCCATTTTATAGTAGAAATTTGATGTTTTTTGATAGACATTTAATCTTCTGGTTACAAATTCCTCTATTGGGTTGAAATTGAACTACCTCGTTGAATTTTTTGCTTGAAAATTAATTGTTAAACTGAGAATTTAACTTCCCGTTTTTGACTTAAAAAAAAAACATTTTTTGGGGTAAAATTCGTTTTTTTTTCGTTGAAAATTTATGTTTGTAACTGAAAACTCTATTCTACTTTTGTTTGAAAATTGATCTTTTTTAGTTTAAAATTCGTGTAATTTCTTGAACATTTGTCTTTTTTGGTAGAAAAGTAATCTCATTAGTTGAAACTTCATATTTTTGGCTGAAAATTCATTTTTTTTGTTGAAGGCTCATCATTTTAGTGAAAAATTCATTCCTTTAACTGAAAATCTAACTATTCCATTTTTTGTAGAAATTTTATCTTTTTTGATAGAAATTTAATCATCTTGGTAAAAATTCACCTGTTTAGTGACAAATTGAACTATTACCTTGAAAATAAATTTTTGTGTGTGAAAATTGGATTTTTTCACTAAAAATGCAACTATTCTATTTTTGCTATGTATTTTGTTAAAAATTTGCCTTTTTTGGTAGCAAATTCATCTTTTGGGTTGAAAATTCCACTATGTGGTTAAAATTTTTTTTTGAATATTCATCATTTTAGTTAAAAATTGATTTCCTTGGTAGAAAATTTGACTGTTTTGTTGAAAATTTGTTTATTTTTAATTGAGAAATAATTTTTTCAACTTAAAATGTAACTATTCCATTTTTTCTTAGAAATTTATCCTTTTCATCTGAAAATTCATCTATTTTTTTGAACACTCACCTTTTTTTTGTTAAAAAGGCAACTGTATCGTTGTAAATTAATTTGTTTTGGTTGAGGATATTTTTTTTTAATTCACCTTTTTTGATTGAATTCAAATCTTTTTGGTTTAAAATTGAAATATTGTCTAGTTGAAATATAGACCATTATATTTTTCGTTGAGAATTCAATTTTTTGGTTGAAAATGCAAGTAATTAGTTGAAAGTGGAACTACTTGGTTAAAAATTAATTTTTTGGTTGATGACCCATAATTTTAGTTGAAAAATCTTTTTTTTCTTTTGTTGAAAATTTGCGCTATTTGATCGAAAATTCGCCTTTTCGGTGACAAAGTATTCTCATTAGTTGAAATTTCATCTTTTTAGTTGAAAATGTAACTATTTTGATGAAAATTCGTATTTTTTGGTTGAAAATTGTATTTAACTTTTTTGTATAAAATTAGTTTTTTTTTTTGCTTTAAAATTCAACAATTTTGTTGGGAATAGACTTTTCCGCGAAAAATTCATATTTTGGTGTTGAAAACTCAATTATTTTGTAGAAAATTCGTTTTTTTTGGCTTGAAAATTCAACATTTTGAATCTTTTTTAAATTTATTAACTGAAAAATCTTTGTTGGTTGGAAATTCAATTCTTTTGTTGAAAATTCCTCGATATGGTTTGAAAATTAGTCTGTTTCGCTTTATGATTCAACTAATTTTTGAAAATTCTTATTTTTCGTTCAATTGCATTGTTTCTGATTGAAAATTAAAATATTTGTTTGGCAGAACTATCAACACAAGAAAATATAACTATTTTGTTGAAAATTTCTATTTTTCTTCATTTAAAATTAATTGTTCAAGCGAAAATTTTATTAATCCATTTTTGGTTTAAAATGTATATCATTGAGTTGAAAACTCTACTGTCTGGTTGTGAATTAAACGTGTTTAATGTGTGTCTTACGTAATTTGATGATGACCCTTTACAAAATTCTGTATGATTAGTCACTAAAAGTGTCTAAACTAAATTTAGGGACAAGCATTTTTTTGCATTAACGTAATGCGTCTCTTAGGTACAAAGTTCTTTTTAACAAAGTTTTTTTTATACCTAAAAGAAAAAATTTAGAACAGTCACGGAAAATGAAAAATTAATCAGGAAAGAGTTAAGGAAAGTCAGGGAATTTTGAAGTTGGGATTTTGTAGCAACCCTAATATTGTACTTACTAGTATCACGTTATAGATTTCGCTTTAGTAAAACATGCTATAAAAAATCCAATACTATCACTTTCAGGTCCAAATCTGAATAACGAATTGGACTCCTCCAACGATAATCCTTCGATACTGAATCCTGGAGTCCCATATACTGGTAATTGCAAGGCCAGCATTTTGTCTTTTTCAGATTTGAGTTTTAGAACTGGATATGTTTTTAATGCCCAGGCAACAATGCTTTCATTTTCTCCTATCGTAATTGAACAAGTACTGTAAACTAAGGTGCCACCAGGTTTCAGAAGTTCGACTGCCTGTAATTAAATTAAATATTGATTATCGTAACTATAATCTAGCTTAAAAAATATAAATGATAAATCTACTCTAGATTGAATTTTTTTAATCTTACGGTGGAAAATAGTTTCCTTTGTAAAGGAATGTACGAATTGAGTTGAGGTACTGTGATTGGGTTGAAAATTTGTGGCCTTTGTCCCAAAGCACTGCAAGGGCCGTCCAATAAAATCCGATCGAAACTTTCTTTAGAAAAGGGTGGCCCTTCGAGAATCTGTCTGTTTTTAATATCACTTGATGCTTTTGTCGAATCGAAGCAAAATGCGTGAACATTTTCGGCAGCGAAATATTTGCAGTGTTTTTTCAAGTTTTCAAGCTTGTTTTTATTTTTCTCGAGTGCCATTATGATCCCCTAAAATAATACTGGATGTACTTACAGGCCTCGGACTCACTTTAGAGATCAAAAAGAGAGTAAATAGTGTCAGAAATTTGATAAAATAGTGTAAAAATAGTTTCATACAATTTTCCATTATTATACATATGTGTAATTCGAATTTGAAAGTGTATAGTCCGAAATCAAAAAGTGTGCAATGGAAAGTTAACTTCATTTTTTTAGCAAAATTTCCAGTTTTCTAACTTAATATTTTAAAAGTATTAAAAAGAAGTTCAAGTTTTATGTGAACTGTTATTCATTAGTTTATAAATGATAAAAATTTATATTTATTTATGGCTATTAATCTGATATTTAATTTTTGGTTAAGAATTAATATTTTTTGGTCTTGAAACAAACAAACAATTTCATTCAAAGTCATATTTTCAGCTATAAATTTCAACAATTTGGTAGAGAATTCAAATGTTTCGTTGAAAATTTATTTATTTTATTGAAAATTCATATTTTTTGGAAGAAATTTTTTTTTTTGTTAATAAGGCAACTGTTTGGTTGAAAGTTAATCTGATTTAGTTCAGGATTCAAATATTTTGTTGAAATTCGATTTTGTTGTTTCAACCCAGTTGTTTTTAATTTAAAATTAAAAACTTTTTTTTTTTGAAATATTAAGTATTACATTTTTTTTTGTCAATTCATCATTTAAGGTTGAAAATTCAACTCCTTGGTTGGAAGCAGAACTACTTTCTTAAAAATTCAGTTTTTTTGGTTGAAGCTTCATAATTTAGTTGAAAATTCTTTTTTTTTCTGTTAAAAATTAATTTGTTGGCCTGAAATCCATTTCTGATTGAAACTTGATATTTTTAATTGAAAGTTGATATTTTATAGTTAAAAATTCAACTATAAGGTTGAAAATTGATGTATTTTGTTGAAAATTAATCTGCTTTTACATAAATTCAAGTTTTTGGTAGAAAATTCATATTTTCGGCTCGAAAATTCAATAATTTGGTACTAATTTAACATTTTAATTGAAAATTGATATATTTTGTTGAAAACTTGTCTCTTTTGGTAGAAAATAAATTTTTGTTTTTGTTAAAAATCAAGCATTTAGTTGAAAATTCGTCCTTACTGGTTAAGCCCAATTGTTTTTTAAAATTCTTCATGACCTTTTTTTAAATACTAACTGTTACATTTTTCAATGACAGTTCATCTTTTTAAATTGGAAATTCAACTCCTTGGCTTAAAGTTGAACTTCTTTCTTAAAACTTCATTTTTTAGTTGACGCTTCATAATTTTAGTTGAAAATATTCGTTGTTTTTTTGTTCAAAAATTAATTTTTTAACTGAAAGTTTAATAATTTTGATGAAAATCCAAATGATTGGTTAAAAATGAACTTTTTTGTTGTAAATTCAACAGTTTTGTAGAAATTTCGTCTTATTGGCTTGAAAATTCAACTATTTATTACAAAATTAAACTGTTTTGTAGAAAATTCTTTTCTTTTGTTGGGAATTAGTTTTTTAACTTAAAATGTAACAATTTCAGTTTTGATTGAAACTTGATATTTTCAATTGAAAATTGATCGTTTCTAGTTGAAAATTCAAAAAAATGATAGAAAATGTAACTATTTGGTTGAACATTTTTTTATTTTGTTGAAAATTCGTCTTTTTGTGAAGAAAATCAATTTTTTGGTCAATACTGCAACTGTTTGGTTGAAAATTAATATGTTTTAGTTGAGGATTCAAATGTTGGGTTGAAAATTCGTTTTTGTTGGTTAAATCCAACTGTTTTTTATTTCAAAATAATCTTTTTCTGTTGAAATATCAACTATTACATTTTTTGTTCAAAATTCATCGTTTCAGGCTGAACATTCAATTCACTGGTTGAAAGTTTAATTACTTTCTTATAAAATTATTTTTTGGTTGAAGAATCATAATTTTAGTTGAAAATTAATTTTCTTTTTAGTTGAAAATTAACTTTTTTAAATTCTTATTCTCGGGTTAAAAATTCAACTGTTTTGTAAAAAAACTCGTCTTATTTGCTTGAAAATTCAACAATTTGGTATAACATTAAAATGTTCTGTAGACATTTTCTTATTTTAAATTAATTCTCTTAAGGGCGTTGGAATCAGGACCTATAAATACTAGAATTGCATATTTTTAAGATAATTAGGGCCTATTCTTGTTTGGTATCAAATCTGTGTTCAGAGTGAAGAAAATTTCTAATTTCAATAGTTTTTGCGTAAAACTTTTCTTTAAATGCTCGGGTTAGAATAAAAAAAAAAAAAGTTTTACACAAAAAGTATTGAAATTAGTCAATTTTTCACTCCGAATACATATTTGATTCAAAATAAGAATAAGCCCTCATTATCTAAAAAAGATGTATTCTAGTATTTATGGAGTAAAATAAGGAAATTCAATTTTGAGGTTGGGGATCCTGGTTCCAGTGCCCTTTGATGAAAATTTAACTGCTTTATTTTTTGTTAAAAATTGATTTTTTTCTGTTTAAAACTACAAATATTTAGTTAAAAACTTTATAAACTAAACAAATATAAATCAAAAATTAAAAAAATGAAATTTAGACTAGCATCACTTTCATTGCTCAAACTATTTAGTTAAAAATGTATTTTATTTGTGTAAAATTCGCCTTTTTTGTAGAAAATTAATCTTCTTGGTGGAAAATTCAAATATTTAGTTAAAAATTGATGTATCTTGTTCAAAATTCGTATTTTCTGAAAGAAAATTATTCTTCTTAGTTGAAAATTCAACTATTAGTTTAAAAATGTATGTATGTGTGGAGAATTAATATTCTTTGGTAGAAAATTAATCTTCTGTGTTGAAAATTCATCTTTTTCGTTGAGAATTGAACTACTTGGTTGAAAGTTGTACAAGTGCGAAAAATTTCAGAAATATTTTTCAAAGAAAAGTAAATAAATAGTGGCATCGGCAGATAACTGTGAGAAAATAGTTCATGAGCCGAAAATGAGGTAGTTTCGAAATCTCATTTTGAATTCTGAATTTTTTTCATGCTCTGGAAAAAAGAAGAAAGTGTCTTTAGTATCATTTTTTCGGAATAGTAGTATAATAGTGTCAACGCTAAAAAAATTATCAAATAATGTGAAAAGTGTTTCAAGTCCGAGGCCTGTAATTAAAATCAGATAAATTATTGCGTTTTATTTTGAAAATTTGGCTATCATACTACTACAGATTTTTTTTAAAGAATCCTGGAAAATTGTTTTTTGCAATATCAAAATAAACTTACTTTTCCTTCCATCAAAGCTGAAATGTGTGTAGTTTTGTGTCCTGGAGCTGCACACATATCAAGAATAATTTCACCTGGCTGTGGATTTAGTACTCGAGAGCATATTATCGAAGGTAAATTTTGAAGTAATGCCAACCCTTCTTGAAAATTTTTATCATTCAGTTGCGGAAGTCTCGAAATTACATCGGTCATCAGTATTGCAATACCGCTAAAAAAATTACCGATTCATTATTCATCATCTGGGAAATTAAGAATTTAAATAATTATATATCGTTCTTAATTTAATAAACCTTTAAAAAATATAATATTAGTTCTTAAATGAATATTACCTCGCATTTTGAACTTCATGTCCAAAAATATTTTCTCTAGTCATTTGAACAATTCCATTTCCGAGAAACAGCTTATTCTCTTTGTCGTATTGTTTAATTAGTCCTTTTTTACAACCGTGAACAGTATCAGCAAATACACTGATACTTTGGCCCATTTTTAAACCTGAAGAATGAATTAGTAAGCATAACATTTATATGTATATAAAATCAGAATGTCTAGCGACCCGGGAAATCCGGGAATTTTTATTCTCTGCGTAAAATTAAAGAAAAATTCCTGTCTTTTCCGGGTTTATTCCCGAATCACAAAAAATTGTTTATGATCATTAAAATTAAAAATTCGAACTCTTAAAGCTGAAAATTTCTTTATTCGAAGTAACCAAATCAAAAATGTATTGCAAATTAAAGTACAAAAAGTGGAACTCTTTTGCTTTACTCATATAAAATGAAAGCTCTCAATAATATGAACAATTTTAAATTGAATGCCGTTAATGTACAAAATTTGAAAATTCAAACTTTTATAAATTGAACAGTTGAAAGATTTCTGGTTAGAAATATTAATCCACGTTATCATTTTCAATGAGTCAATAAATCTCTGCTGTTAAAAATTATTATCATTTTTATGCAATTTTAAGATAAAAATATTTAAAATGGAATGATTTTAAATCTCTTTTGAAACTTAACACTTTTTAAATTAGAAGTTAATTTTTAAATTTTTTAAAAAGAAAATTAGAATCACAATATTATCAAGTCAATCTGTGCAAAAATTCTATTTTTGAACAAAAAGACTCAGAAACATTATGAAACGAAAAATCAGTTATTTTGAACAAACATATTCGAAAAGCTCAATATATGAAAAAAGAATTGCATAGTCAACATTCTAATTTTTAAACAATTTTATTCGTTTGAAATGACTACTTGTTCAATTGTTCTTTATACATTAAAATAAAAATATTTCACTGACAAATTCAAAATTCAACAAAGTGAAACAATTGAAATTCTAACATTCAAAGTTTCAGTTTAGCTCTCTGAAATTTCAACGATTTAAGGCTTTCTATTTGAGTCATACAGTTTCAGTTTTGCATATTTAATTTATAATTTCCCATTTTAAATTAACAGTAAAATATTGAAAAATATTGAAGAATGTCCTTTTTTAATTGGAAAAATAATAATGTTAAATTGCATGAGTGAGCAATGGAATATTTTAGATTGAAAAAATATTTGAACATAGGATTGGAAATTTAATAAGAGCGTTTAATTGTGATTCTATTAATTTTGAATTATTTAAAAATTAAAAAAAGTTTATAATGTTTAAATCGGAAATTTACATTTTTAAACTGCCAAGGCTTTCGAATTAATACAGTTTAATTTTTAACGTTTAAATCTGTAAATTGTTTATTTTTTAACAGATTCAGAATCGTCTTGTGAAATGAATTTCCTAGTTCTTCCGGTCTCAAAAATTCACGATCATTTTCCAGTGCAGTCCCTACCCTGTTCAAAAATGATTAATTTAAGGGTAAAAAATTGAAAATTCAGAAAGGCCGAAAAAATTCATTACTCCAATACATTATTTTCATGTTTTTGTGAACATCAAAGTATTTATTTGTTCGGAAAATTTTTTAATTGGCAGTTTTTTTTTAATTTCACTTTTTATTCGTGTTAGTATTTATGTTTGTAATTTTATACTACGTACTTTTAATCAATGGATGTAAGATGGAATTTTTTCCAATTATTTTTTTTTAAATTTTTTTATAATTGTTGTATGTTTCGTTTTGAGGGATCATTAAATTAAATTTTATATTAAACTATTTTTCACGTGAATAAGAAAAAAAGAAAAATGGAATAAATATGGAATAAAATAGCAATAACCATTTAACAGTGCAATTAACTTTTTTAATACCATTTTTTCAATATACAGTACCAGCAAGAACTATGGAACTACCTGGTTTTTGTTAGTTACATAAAATCATGTAATTTTGATAGTAAAACAAATTTAAGTTGTTTTCTTAATTTCAGATTAAAAAATAACATTTCTGCATTCAATGATACTGAGTTAAGGTTTTTTACCACTTCTTCAGACATATCGCGAAAAAAGCCTGAATAAGCAATTTTCTTGGGCTTATTTTAAAGGTAAATTTCCATAAAATTTAATCGAAGTAATAGCGTTACAATGACTTCAATATCGGTATAATCAAATTAGTCTTTTGATTTTTTGCCATCATGCTGTACAAAAATATTCATAAAGACAAAGTCTTTTTTACAATTTTTGAAATTACTACCTACCGCAAAATCATTCATTTGCTAAGTTTATTGGATTAAAAGGTAAGGTATTTGAAATGATTTCATGAGATTTTCCAGAATTTCAGTAATTTTAAAGGATTTTAAAGGTTCTCAATAAGCTTTATTAATAAAAAATTCCAGGATCTCAGAGGATTTCATAAAAATTTGAATATTCCAAGAGATTTCAAGGAATATTATAAGATTATATGTAATTTCGTGGGATTTTCTAATATTTGAATGAAATTTCAAAGAATTTATTCACAAAAATTGAAGGATTTCGAAGAATTTCAAAGATTTTCAAATATTTCATGGTATTTTCGAAATTTTAAACTTTTTAAAAAATATTTTAGAATATTTTAAAATATTGCAAGGAGTTTCAATAAATTTCAAGAGATTTGAAAGAATATTTAATATTTTAGGGTATTTTAAAAGATTGCATAGAATTTTCAACAACTCTAAAAAATTGCAAGGGATTTAAAAAGATTTCAAATAATTTAGGGTAATTTAAATATTTTGAAGTTTAAAATAATTGCACAGAATTTCGCAGGGTTTAGGAGGATTTTATGGGACTTATAAAAGTTAAGGATTTTTCAAGAGATTCGAAGGGATTTTCAATGGATTTCGAGGGATTTAATAAGACTGCTAAGGATTTCAGTTATTTTACCAGATTTTAAAGACAAAATTTCTAAAAATGTATTCACAAGGATTAAAGGATTTCAAAGATTTCAATTTGTAAACATTTCAAGGTATTTCAGAAGCTTTTAAACATTTTCAGACATTTTATAGATTAATTTTTTTTTTAAGTTTTACAAAAATGTTAAAGATTTTAGGATATTTTAAAAGACTTCAAGGATATTTAGGATGTTATGGTATTTTAAAAGATTCGAAGGAATTTTTAAGAGCTTCAAACATTTTCAAGGGATTTTATTGAGATAGTTTTAAGAAGGTGCTTTAATCAATATTCGAAACTCTCAAATATTTCAAGGGATTAAACATTTTTTTAATTATTATGATTTCTAAGGATTTGAAAAAATTTTCAAAAGTTTCCAGGTTTCAGTGATTTAAAATAAAAATTATTGTTTTTGTGTATTTTTTATCAAAAATTAGTTGTGATATTTTACGGTATAAATTACAATACAATATTTCATATTTCAAACTATTTAAACCTAAGAAATATTTCAGAACATTTTTGTTATTTTTAAGAATTAATTTTTTTAATATGTATTTAATTCGTTAAGGTCTCTGGAAAAACAAAGTTTTCTTTGATTTAAAGAATTGAAATTATATTATCTCTCACGTCTTGCGAATGAAAAAAACATTATTTTGAATTAAAAAGTTTTAAAACACACAAGAAAACATTTATTTAACAAAGTTTTTTGCAAGTGCATTTTTCCTTACCCTGATATATATCAAGGTATTTTATTTAAAACTTGCCCTAAACTTATCCTTAATTTTGAAAATTTTTCTAGTATCTTTTAGTACCTTTTTAACCAATAATGACTTGTGAAATTGATATATCACAAGAGAAGACCGGGAATTTGAAAACGAAATTTCGCTAGATACCATGAAAATGCATTAGGGAATTTAATATTTATTATTATTAGAAGACATAGAATTATTGAAAGTTAATATCTAACCATGAGGCATTCCAACTATACCAGGAGCAAAAACATTTGCCCCTCGAATTACTGCTTCTCCACATTTTGCGTCAACGATAATTTCTTTCGACTGAATTTTTAGGTCCAGTTCAATGTCATCATCCCAAGTATTAACAATAATTAATTCCGGAACATTTTCAAATGTTTTGATAGCTGGTAGTGGACGAAAATGCTCCTTTATTTTCATTTGCTGTAATGGTGAAGAAAATTAAATAATATTTTATTTTTTCAATTGAGACTTGTAATTTATTTACTGTCAACATATAATTAATGCTCATATATCCCTTTTGAAATAGGGAATCAAAATAATCTTACAGCTATTAAATTAATACTATCAAAATATTAACTTATTATTCTATTTATCTATATATGTCCCTTGCCATATTTTGTCCGCTTCAACAAGAAAGTTAAATTTCCAACCAAATTGTTGAATTTTCTACCAAAGGGTCGCATTTTCAAACAAAGAACATTAAATTTTCGATAAAATGGTTTAATTTTCAATTAAAAAAGTTTAATTGTCAACAAAAAATATAATACTTCATATTTTGAAAGAAAATTTTTTTTTCTATAATTAATTTTTTACTCAAAGGGAAAATTTTCAAAAAACAGCCTGAATATGAATATGAATATTCAACAAAAAAGTTAAATTGTAACCAAATAGTTGAATTTTTAACTGGAAATAATCAATTTTCAACCTAAAATGGAAAAGTTAATTTTGTAGTTTGAAAAATTGATTTTCAGCACAAAAAAAAAAAATTTTTAACAAAAAATTTAAATTTTTAACAAAAAAAAAACGACGAATTTTCTGCAAAATAGTTGAATTTTCAACCAAAAAATATGAATATTCAACAAAAAAATAACTTTTAACCAAATACTTGAATTTCTAATGATAATTAATCAATTTCCAACCAAAAATAGAAAAGTTAAATTTTGTAGTTCCAAAA
>CAKNXH010001376.1:21102-38942 GCA_932178445.1 Andricus quercusramuli
TAATAAAATTAATTTTTAATAAAGAAGATTAATGTTCTACTAAGTAAGACGAATTTCGAACGAAATAAATGAATTTTTAACCTAAAAGAAGAATTTTCCAATAAAAGCGATCAAGTTTCCATAAAAAATGGATTAATTAAAATTTCAGTTAAAAAATTTATTTTGAGACAAAAAAACGAATTTTCAACAAAATAGTTAAATTCTCAATTAAAACAGCTTATTTCTTAAAGAAACAGTAGATCTTTTAATTTAAAAGAAAATTTGTCAACGAAACGGTTGAATTTTTAAGTAAAATAGGACGAATTTTTTTACAAAATACTTGCATTTTCAACCGAACAATATTAATATTCAACGAAAAAGTTAATTTGTAACAAAATAGTTGAATTTTTAACTTTTAACAGAATAGTTAAATTTTGAATTAAATAGATTAATTTTCCAGCAAGAAGATTAATCTTCTACCAGAAAACACGAATTTTCAACAGAATACTTTTATTTTCAACAAAATCGTGGAATTTTAAATCTGAAAGGACAAATTATCTACAAAAGATGTTTGAATTTTCAAACCAAAAATGTGATTTTTTAACAAAAAAGTTAATTTTCTACGAAAAAGTTAAATTTTTAACCAAATAGTTGAATTTAATCCAGAAATATGAATTTCAAAAAAAAGTTAATTTTCAACCGAAGTTTAAGTTTTTATGAAATCATTGAATCTTCAAACAAAAACCAGATTAATTCAGAACAAAATACTTGCATTTTTACCCAAAAAGGATGAACAAAATACATTTTTTTTCAACTGGAAAAGATTTTAATGAAAAATATCAATTAAAAAAAAATTGGATATTTACATTGTGAATTAAAAAAATTAATCTTAATCAAGAGAAAAAAACGAATTTTCAAAAAAAAAAATTCAATTCAACATTTTCAACGAAAGAGATAAATTGTCTACTAAATTGATGAATTAAAAAAAAAATTCAACCAAAGAGTTCAACCCAAAAAATGATTTTTTACCCTTGCAAATTTATTTTTTAATAATAGAATAGTTGAACTTTCAAGAAAGAAGGTGAATCTTTTCAACCAAGTAGTTGAATTTTCAATTAAAAAAGATGAATTTTTAACGCAATAGTTAAATTTTCAACCAAAAAGATGAATTATCCAGCAAGAAGATTAATGTTCTACCAAAAAATACAAAATTTCAACAAAATACAATAATTTTCAATATGTACGAAAACACACTCAAAATTTTTAATTTTGTAAACTAGTGTTTTCAACCCAAAAATATGACTTTTTAACAAAAAAGTTAATTTTATACACAAATTTAGATTTTCACTAAAATAGTTAACTTTTTAATAAGAATATTAATTTTCAACCAAATAGTGTTTACATAAATGACGAATCTTGAAAAAATGAATTTTGAATACAAGATTTCAACCCAAAACCCAAAACATGATTTTTTAACGCAGAAAATTAATTTTCTAAAAATGAAATAGTTAAATTGTAAACCAAGTAGATGAATCTAGAATAAAAAATGAATTTTTAAGAAAGTAGTTCAACTTTAAACCATTCAGCTGAATTCCTGACCAAAAATATGACTAAGAAAATAGTTGCATATTCAACAAAATAAGAAAATTTTCAACCAAATACTAGAATTTTTAACCAAACGAAATTAACTCCGAACCAAAAATATAATAGTAGTCTCTTCAACCAAAAGTAGTTGATTTTTCTCGTTGGATTCTATTAATTTAGTCGAAAATACTATTTAAAAAATGTTAATAAACTTACCATGTGAAGATTATTTTTTATACAAGCAACAACATCATTTTTCTTTGTTAATAATGTATTAACTCTATAAACAATATTTTTAGGCGCAGAACTTAACCACCTTCTTAAAATATCCAATTCCTCCTGTAATACAAATTTTCTAATCCAATAAACCAGAATAAATGAAAAGGTAATTACAAATTTCAACAAGTAACCTCAATTTCTGAGTCTTCTAAACCTTTTCCAGACTTTTGTATTTTCCCAAACTCTTTCTTGAATTCATTCTCTATAACTTCTCTATTCTTAAAAGGCGATTTTATCACTGGAATATCAAGAAACTCCATTTATCACAATTAATTATAAATATTATTGAATATTATCAACAAAAACTGTTTTAACCTCAAAAAAGCGTAAACATGCACAACTGTCAAACACATGTGCGCCTATCTGCTATTGGTAATTTAAATCTACCGCCTTTTTCTCATTGGCCGCGTCGATTTCCAAAAAGGCAAGTGATTGGTTAGAGGTTTATTTTTCCCCCCGTCATTCGCCCGCCCCACGCCCCAAACAACGTTCAGAAAACAAGATGGCGTTTGTTGAAGACGATGCTTGAAGTGTTCATGTATTTTCTATTGCTCCGTATGTGCTTTTTCGATGTATAAAAACAAATGGAAAATATGTTCTCCGTAGAATTTCGCTTATTATTCATCAAATATGAAAGCTGGTAAGTTTCTGCTTTATCATTATATTTTTCATTTGAAAAAGAAGCTTGCTTGAAGATGAAGCTGAGAGCTTTGAGGTTAGATATCTCCGAAGCAGTTTTGTTCGTTTTGCTAATTAATTTTACATTTTGATAAAAAAGTTTATTTTTTATTGTATCATTCTTCCCAATATATTTTTTATATATATTTTTCTTTAGGTACGAAAAAAAATAGGTTATTACAGAATTTAGGGTGAAATCTAGTTATCTGTCCCGGTGATTTAATCCATGGATCTTGCCACGTATTTTTATCCTCTGAATACAAAATTAAGCTTAAAATTTTCAAGTTTAACCAGTTTTTAATTCTCAGTAAAGTGGGTTGTATTTTCGGGTAAAGATCAAATGACCGCAAAGATTAGTCAACTTGTACCAACCAGAAGTTCATGTATTCCATTACACTTCAGTATTTTTAATGAATTATTTTTCTTATATAATTTAATCTTTGTTTCTATTCGTCCGATCGCCTAGAGAAGTAGCAAAGTCATAATTTGTTGAATGTGTGTAAATTTACAACAGTTGGGGAAAATTAAAAATATTAATAATAATAATAATCGAGAAGTGTTCCCGGCTAATATACATATTCTGTTCGCATCTAATACAGTCGGTTCGCAGCACGAAGTTATTTCGCCGAGATGCTCTTGCTTTTTTCCCTGTTTTTTTTTCTAATTTGTACGTTTTGTTATTTAGAGTTTCGAAGCGCATAAGTGTAAAAGGAAAATAATAGTGTTCAATTGATAATATATGACATTTTTTGGGTTCTATGTTAAATCTTTGAAATTGCGCAACAAAATCGAATTAGTAATGGAAAATTAATATTTTTGAATAAGTGGATTTGACGTTTTAATTACTACATTTCTTTAATTTTACTTTTTTGGTTATAAGTTTTTCATTTGTTCATTAACAGGGTGTCCAGCGACATTGAAAACCTGGAAATCTCCTTGAATTTTTCACGAGAACCTTGAATTAATTTTTGTTTCTTTTTAAAAACAGTTATTTTATTGAAATGCGATAAGTAATTTAAATCTTTCAGTCTATTATGAAAGAAACATCTTGTTCAGAAGAAATCTTGCTACTGAAAAAGTTTTTTATCAATCAAGATATAATTGATCTTTTACTCATTACAGAGCGATTTTTCTAGGCATTTTTTGTAGACTTTACCAATTATTTTATAGATTGCAATCAACAGACTCTAATATTGTAAATAATTCTATAAGTCTTTAATTTCGTCTCCACTAATATATAATGTTAAAGCATACATTTTCTGTGATATTCAGCTTGCAAATTATAAAAAATTATTAGTTAAAAATGTCGATGTTCATTCAGTTTCAGAATTAGAATGAGTCCTGGCCATATAACGGATTTTTCAAGGGTTTCTACACTCGGTTTGTGAGTGTACACCAGATTTCCAAACATTACTAAAGATTTCAAAATGTTTCCGAATATTTCAAAACATAAAAGGATTTGAAACATATTACAAGTATTTCACGCACTTCAAAGTTTTAATAAAGGCGTGTACACCAGATTTCAAAGATTTCGAACATTTCCAAAGATTTTAAAAAGGAGATAGATAGTAAACCAGATTTCTAAGAATTCAAAAGATTGTACACAGTTTAAAATTATTTCAAATGATTTACAAAAGATTTCGCAAATATATCAAAGATTTCAAAAAGTACATGTGTAATTATATAATATAATTATATACATAATTAATAACAAAAAACTAATTTCTTATTATTGTTAATTACTTTATCATAATATAATACAATAATAAATACATTTCAAAGTACACCAGATTTTAAACGATTTCAATGATTTCACAAATATTTTAAAGATTTCATTACAAATTTCATAAAGATTTCGAATATTTTAAAAAGAAATTCCAAGATTTCACAAAAATTTTAAGTATTTCATGGGATTTTAACGAATTCGCAAAGATTTCAAAGACAACTTATGTTCGCAAAGAGTTAAGAATTTCTCCATGGTTCTGCTTTCTTTAAAAAATGTTGGCCAATGAAAAATGAAATGGCTCATTTTTTACATCTATAACAAAAGTTTATTTCATAATTTGATGTAAAAAAGGAGACCTTTAAAAAACTTGACTTCTTGTCCTGGAAAACCTGGAAAAGACTTTGAATTTCAATCCTAAGAATCGCGCTGGACACCCTGATTAGTTAAAATACTTGAGATAAAGAAGAAGCCTTTAATCTTGTTGACTTCTGGTATTAGTTTCGCTAAAAATAATTAAATTTCAATAATTTATTAAAATTACAATTTTCAATTTTAAGCATGAGTGGAGTTTTTAACCTTCTAAGTTAATTATATAAAAAGTCAGAATGATTTCAAATATTATAAAAGTTTTATGACTTTCCCCTTTTTAAATCTTTCAAAACTGTAAATTAAAACTTTTTTATCTTTTCTTTTCAATAAAAAGAGTAGATTTTGAAATAAACCTATTTGAATAAATATTATGCCGGAAATTGATCTAGCAATATTACACCTATTTTTTTTAGAAAACCCCAATTTATTGTCACCAAAATCATTTGTAGAAGAAATCCATTTTAAAATTAAATGTTTGCGAGAATTTTTAAAAAGCCTACGGAAATTTACGCGAATTTTATCGTAGAGCTTCGTGGACAATAGGGTGGTCCAAAAATCCATTGGAAATTTGTTTCTCAATATTTCATGCATATTGCCCTCAAATTGGTTCGAATCCACAAAAAATAAATGCGTTTTTTAATTATGTTAGAGACTTAGAGCCCAATGAAATTTAACACGTATTTTCCATAAGAAAAAAACGGCTTTTTAGTAAATTTTATTCAGAATTCACAAGTAGCTAAAGAATACAAATGAATAATTACTTTGTAAATATCAACCCCATAAGCCTGTTTTATAAGATCCCAAAAAAATCCATAAGTAAAAAATTAGTTTTTGCTAATTTTTACTGTTAATTAGATGTTAACATACATTTTTGAAACAAATTTATTATTGTTTTTAGCAATTTTATTTTTAGAATAGCTTTAGAAAGTCGCGGGTTTTCCGAAATAATTGTTTAAGCCATTTATTATTATTTATAATAGCATTCTCTTAGAAAAATGCTAAAAAGTTGCAGCTTTTTTCCCTAAAAATTGCACTTTTTGTCCACTTTTCACCTAGAGTGAGATAACAATTAATTCAAGTCAAGGAAAATAATTGTTCAAACAATTTATTATTATTTTTAATAATATTCTCTTTGAATATTGTTAGAAAGTTCCGAGGTTTCCTAAAATTTTCAACTTTTTGTCCACTTTTCACTCAGATTGAGGTAGTATTGAATTTAGGTATTGAATTTAATTGAAGTAGATTGCAATTTAGCAAAAATGATTGTTTAAACAAATTATTATTCTTTATCACTATCTTTTCCTACAATAATGCTAAATAGTGGCGGTTTTTTCTGAAATTTTTAACTTTATATCCACTTTTCACTTAGTAAGGTAATAATTAATGGAGTTAACAAACATAATTGTTTAAACAATTTATTATTGGACAACCTGTGTTAATATAAAATATTGAGATGTAGAAATACAAGCTTTCTTACGTTCGGGAATGAATAATGAAATTAAAAATTGAGAACAAGAAATATATTATTGTCTCAATCCTCAATTCCATAAATTATTGATGTTCTTCATAGTGAAAGTTAAACATTTTAATTTGCAGGCTTTACTTAGCGAAACAACATGTGTAACACTCTTTCAACCATGGACAAAGTTACTAGCAAAACCAGCAGCCTCAAAGCTCTTTTACTTAGAGCATGGCGCGAACGCTGGAGCGATTTGCAGTGGGGCATCAACATTAAAACAGTAAGATAAAAATTGTAATCAATTTATGTCTAAAAAATACTTCACATAAAACTTAACATAATCCTCTCATTCTGCCGATTTCTTAGATCTTACCAAGAGGAGTGAGTGGCGACGTATACAATTTAGCCGATTGTATACTGCAACAGGCATTAGTAGGTCCTGGTCCAAATTACTTAGTGTTGTCCTACTTAAAACATTCGCTTAGTTCTCAGGTAATTAATGTAATAGTTATTCGACAGGGTGTCTACCTGACTGGGATTTTTCATTCGATTGTACTAAAGTTATATATAACAGGGTGGTCACTTACCCCGGAGAAAACCGGGGTAAGGCCAGGAGAGAAATATTACACCGGGAGATTTCCCGTATTTTTATAATTCTTTAACATGTCTATAATTTCAATTCAAAATTATAGTTTTGAATGCGCAATTCTAAAAAGTTTAATCTTTGAGGCCTTGAAACTAAAGTTTTTTCTTAAATTAGTTTTTGGATTAATTTTTGGAAGTTTCGAATTTTAAATTTCACAATATTGTAGTTTCAAATTTAGATATTTAAAATGTCAAGACAATTCCGCTATTAAATATTTCATTTTGAAAGCCCTAATAGTCAGTTTTTAATTTAATAATTTTGTATGTAAATATATGTATGTGTTTTTTTTATTTTTTTATTTAGAATGTAATATCTTGAAATTGTCCGATTGTTAGTTGAAGATTTAAACAAATAAATGATTTCAAATTAAAAAAATATTTAATGGGAAAATTTCAAGAATGAATAATGATTCTAAACGAAGTGTTAAAAATCAACCGATTGGAAATCAAAGAATTAAAAATTGAGTTTAAAGTAAAAGAAGATCAAAATTAAACTATGTATCTGAAATTGATACATCAGTAAGAATAATTTCGGTGATTTTACATGATTACAATGTCAGAGTTATGAATTAATTAATTTTAATTAATTAAATTTAAATTGGTTGAATTTAAAAAAATTTAATTAGTAATTTAAAAATTATTAATTTTTGGACGATTTAAAATTACTTCAAATAAGTGACATTTTAAAGGTTTTGTATATAAGAAAGTTTTTATATCACAATTTTTAGTGACTTAAATTTTTTTCAGTTTTAAATTAATTTCGAATTCTTCTAAGTTTCAACGTACGGGAGTAGAAATTCTTTCATTTATAATGTTTCTCATTTCAAACTACTTTTCATTTTGAGCGTTCTTTAAAGAACAATTGAATTTAAAAATTTTACAATAAAAATGTTTCTATTTCGATGGTGAAAATGACGGCGAGTTAATTTTTTTATTTTAGGAAAATTCGCCGTATCAATTTTAATTTTTATAATATAATAGCAATTTAAAATTCTAGAATTTGAGCAACTTTGACTTTGAACATTCAATTTAGTTTACGATTTCAAATTGTCAAATGTTAAACGCTTCCACGTTTTGAAATTGATTTATTTTTGACATTTTAATCTGAAATGATTCAATTTCGAGATTCTTCAATTATTAATAAAATGTTTCTATTTTGAACGCTTCGAACTAGAAATTGTACAATTTCAACTCCTCTCTAATGAAATTTTCTAATTTTCATTTTTTTCCTTCTATATTATATTTTATTTTATTAAATTGCAAACGATTTCAATTCGAAACTATCAATTGTTGTTTCAAAAATGTTAAAAACTTATTATTTACAAATTTCTTCAATAATGGATTTTTAAATTGTTTATAATTTTAGTAACAAATCACAAAACGAATAATGAAAAAGACTTAATTGTCGAATACGACGATAATATAAGGGATGCTGTTTGCAATTTGTTTATCTTTTGAAATCTTTAAAGTCTCTGAAACTCGTAAATTAGTATTTGTCTGAAATTAAAAATACATTTTTTTTAAATCAAAGAGAGAAAGATTTACCATTTAAAATGAAAAATAAAAATAAAGACTTCAGTTATTATTTGGAATAGGGGATTTTGAAGGAATATATCTATAATTTTTACTTTTAACACGGAATTTTTGAAATGAATGATAATTATGAGTTGGTTCAGGTAATTTTCCAAAAGAATTATGATTCTGAGTTATAAATGGATTTAAAAAAATATAATGAAGTATATTTCTGACTTGGAATAATGAATTTTTGAGAAAAATTATAATTTTTAGTAGGAGCAGGGAATTTTTCAAAACAATTATATGTCATTGTAAATTGGATCAGAGAATCTTCGAAGCAAAATCTTAACTCAGGTCTAGAACAAGACATTTTCCAACAAAATTTTAATTCTGACTTAAGAGAGGAAATATTCTAGTAGAATTATAATTCTGACGTGGAACATTGAATTACAATTTTGACTTGGAACGGGAAATTTTTTTTAAGAATTATGATTCTGATTTGGAACAGGAGATTTTTCAAATGAATTGAAATTATGAGTTAAGACATAGAAATTTCAAAAAGAGGTATAATTTCCAGACAGGGAAAATGAAAAATTGGACAGGAGAAAACCGAGAATTTGGAATCATCCGTCGGGTAGACACTCCGTTTGATTTACTTCAATCATTTAAATTTATCAGATACACTTATAAAGAAACACTAACTACTTTTTTCAGCTCGTTTCTTACGCTGCTGTCTTGCAACGTATTAGCAAATACGACGCTTTTCAAAAGCCCCACTGTATTCTAAGTCTTCTGAACTTCTTAGAAACAATTCACATCGGCATAACTTGCCGAGGAAAACCTGAAGAAGATCTTTTAGCCGCTGCAGTATTGTCTGTCGTACAATGGTTGTTGCAATGTTATTTGCAAGCTCTTTCCAAAGGTCCACAAAGCAATCCACTGATTCCACAGTCATCTGAACTTATGGATAAACCTGCCAGTATTCTAAAAGAAATGCTCAATTCCGATTTCATTTGTGCAATGATGTACTTAGCGAAACACGACGATAAAGGTAAATCTAGAATAATAAACTGAATTTAATGAATCAGGTCTTACAGTGTGGTGGCTGGACAAGGAAGCCAGGATATAATAGTGAATTTATTTTTTGACTGGGAATTTTACAAATTTGTAGAAGAAAATCCTATACAATCATTTGAAATATCACAAATTTCGTATCACATACTACGATGCAATTTAAAATAAGTTTGATTTCTACTCTTTGTTAAGTTCATTAGTTAACATAGAAGAAGACATAAACAATAATAATCAAAAGTGATGGAAATAAACAAATTAAAAAAATTAAACAATTTACCCATTTTAACGTTGAAAAATCAATGGTTAAAATAATTTAAAAGGTTCAATTTTTAAAACAAGATATCAATTTTCAACTAAAGTGAGGAATCTTCAACCAGAAAAATGAATTTTTAACAAATTAGTTCAACTTGTAATCAAGTAGTTAAGTTGTCAGCCAAAAAAGATGAATTCTCAATGAAAAATCCAATAGTTGATATTTCAACTAAATAATATTTTTATTTTAATTAAAAAACAGTTTAATTCTATCGGAAACGATAAATTTTCAACACTGTAGTTAAATCTTCAACCAAAAAGTTTAATTTTTAACCAACCAGCTGTATTTTTAACCACAAAAGATCACCTGTTAACCGAAAATGGAGTAGTTACATTTTTAGTTTTAAAAAATTTCCAACTCTGAAAAAAACCAAAAGAATGAATTTTTACAAATTAGTTTAAATTACAACCAATTAGTTGAATTTTCAACAAAATTGTTGAATCAACCAAAAAGGATTAATTTTTAACAAAAAAATTTCATTTCTACCATAACCGATGTATTTTCAAACCAAAAAGGCGAATTTTCAACCAGATAGTTGAATTTTCAAAAAAAAGAAAAAAAAATGTATATACATTTTCTATAAGAATTGAATAGTTACATTTTTAGTTTAAAAAATCGAACCAAATATATTAATTTTTAGCTGAAAAAGATCAATTTTCAACAACAATAATGTAACAAAATAGTTAAATTTTTAAACATAGACATCATTTTCAACTAAAATGATAAATTTTCAACCAGAAAAATGGTTTTCTTAACAAAGTAGTTCAACTTTCAACGAATTAGTTGAATTTTCAACCAAAAAAAGATGAATTCTCAATGTAAAATGTAGCAGTTGATATTTCAACTAAAAAAGATTTTAATTTATTTATTTTATAATGGAAAAAAATCAATAAAAAAATATCAATTTTGAACCAATCTGTTGTATTGTTAACAAACAAAGTATAATTTCTACTAAAACAGATGAATCTTCAACCAAAAGAATGAATTTTTAACAAAGCAGTTCAACTTTGAACCCATTAGTTGAGTTTTCAGCCAAAACAGATGAATTTTCAACCAAGCAATTGCATTTTTAACCTAAAAAAATTAAAACTTCTACCAAAAGAGATGAAGTTTCAGAGACGCCTGAAAAATCGCGAAAAATAACATTTCCGTCACTGGAAACAAATTCCCGAAAAAGAAAATATTCAAAATATATTCAACTCGTAATAAGAAGTGGCCGAAAATGTAAAATTCCTGAATAATAAAATTCTTCACAGTTAATATTACCTAATTGGAAAATCGCCGATGATAGAAATTTCCTGAAATAAAATCTTCGGTAATATAAAGTATCCGACATTGTAAAATTGCCGACCATAGCGAAATTCACGAATTATCAAATTCCTGGATCTGAACAATTAAGACATTTTTCAATAATAAAATACTTTTATTCAATGAACAATATACAATTTTTTCAATTGTTTAGATTTGGGAATTTTATAATTCGGAAATTTCCTGTATCGGCAATTTTATACTGTTGGATATTTTATAATGTTCATAATTTCATTTTTCGAGATTTTTTAGTCGTTCCGCTAGACTTTCTTCGTTACAATTGTAATTGTTCCATTTAAGAAAATGTTATTTTGTAAGTAAAAGTGTTGAATTTTAATGTATAAATAATAATAATTGAACAAATAATTATCTGAAGCGACATTAAAATAAAGTCATTTAACTTATAATTTTAAAAATGTTTAGTTAAAAAATTGTGATCTTTTAATTTTTCATGTTTCCATCTTCAAATTTCTTGAAATGATCTAATTTTGAAAATTTAGAAATTTATTGATTTTTCAATATAGCGTGGATTTATATTTTTTAATCACAACCCTTGAAATTTGCAATTTATAGAAGTTAACCATTTTAAATTTTTCAGTTTAACGGCATTTAATTAAAAAAATTTCACTTGAAAAGCTTCCATTTTATACGTTTAAATTATTGAGTGTTTGAATTATTTGTATTTTTAGTGCTTTAATTTTTGCAATTTTCATATCGGGAAATGACTGCTCATTTTTTCCTCGATTAAAACGGCCACTCTGTTTTATTTTTGATCCTTATTTAAATATAATTTTATTGATTTATATTTCAACTTCTTTTTAGAACTCTACGCAGACGTTGTAAAGAAATGCCAAGAAATTGAAGTACTCCAGAGAGCAAATAATGTGAAATCCTCAATTTCAATCGAGGATAGTCTCAAGAGACTGTGCAATCTAGAAATCGAAAATTTGACCCCACGTTCATCGAGAACAGATATGGAGCCAATAACGCATTGTTTGCAGTCTCTGTTAGCCGTTCAGCTTTCTTTAAATTCCGGTACTGAAACTGCTACTTTCGTTAGTCAACTTTTAATGGTTCAGAGGCTCAAAAACTACACAAATGCGAGACTTTATTGTGAACTGATTCGTGCGAGTTTAATGAGTCTGCACACTGTCACTGGATCGTTAAACGAACCGCATTGGGGTGCTTTCATTTTCTTGAAGGTGCCGCTCATTTTGAAGGAACTTCACGCAAATACTTTGAACAACAGTGAAGATAAGTTTAAGTATTCGCAAGACGTCTTGGATGCTTTCGAACTTCTTTTACACTACACGCCCTTGTTGGATGAAATTGACGCTACGTATTTGTGTAATATTGTCGAGTGTATGTTAAACAAATTGCAGGAAGTCAATTTGGTCACTGAGAAGCAGAATAAACAACTCAGCAGTCGGAGGTAAGGAACTGTTGATACAATCTCAGTCAAATTAGGTATGGAAAAAATAGATAGGAAAAAATCCAGCATCATTTAACTGCATTAGTTTCCAAAAGTAAAGAAAGATTTTCGTTTTTAAATAAAGCTTACATATTTACTTGAATATTCTCGTAGCAAAAATATCACGAAATTAGTCAATTAGCTGTATTAAACATTTCTTATTGTATCCGGTCAAGGGTACGATTTTGACTCTATCCATCAATAGATAATCGTTTCTGGTATTGCTCCTGGACATGACAGAGTACTGAATTCTTGATCATTTTAATTTATCATCAGTATACTTACAAGTAAAATTAGTTTATTGGGTAAAAAATAGTTGAAACTGTCATTATTTTACAAAATTTCGTAAAAGCTTCAATTTTTGGCATTATTTTTATCTCTGATATTCCGTGAAATTAGTGCGATTGATACGAGATATTTAATTTTCATACCATTTAACCTGACTTGTGATTACAGAAAAGAGCAAAAATGTTTACATACCTTAGTCATAAGAATGATATCTTTTCCGAATGATTCCTAAACGCAACTAAAATTTCTGGGCTTTTTAATAACTGCAACTTGACGCCACTTTTTTAGTTTATTATTTACAAAAACTTCACGAATCAAAATAACCAAACACAACCTTTAACTGGAAACTACCTCGAGACAATCGCAGAGCTGTCAATTTTCACAGCGTCATTTTTCGTATTTTTCCGATTATCGACTGTTGGTTATCTGCTTTTGGCAAATGTTATGTCAATAAAATATTTCAACTAGAAAAAAATCTAATTTTTAATTAAAAACAAGTTAGTTCTACCAAAAAACAACGAATATTTAACAAAATAGTTAAATAAAAAAAAAAAATTTTCCAACCAATCAATTGTATTTTTAACTAAAAAAATAACTTCTACCAAAAACAGATGTATTTTCAGACAAAAAAGGCGCATTTTCAACCAAATTGTTGAATTTTCGAATAAAAATATAATTTTTCAACCAAAAACTAAATAGTTACATTTTTAGTTTTAAACACATTCCAACCAAATAGTTGAATTTTCAACTAAAAAAGATCAATTTTAAAACAAAAGTGGTGTAGATAAATTTTCAAACAAAGAAATCAATTCTCAACTAATCAGCTATATTTTTAACTAAAAAAAAACTTTCATCAAAACAGATCTATTTTCAAACCAGAGAGGCGAATTTTCAACAAAATAGTTGATTTTTCAACTAAAAAAGATCAATTTTTAACCAAAAAACGAATTTTCAAAGAAAGAAATCTTTGAACCCCCTTGAAATCCTTGGAGATTCGATAATATCCTTTAAATCTTGCGAAATTCCTTGAAATAACTTTAAATCTCTTTCAAATCTTTGGAATTGCTAAAAACACGTTGAAAACTTGAAATTTAATGTAGTTTATTTTATTTTCCCAAGTTCTCTCGAAATCTCATGAAATATTTGGAAGTTCAATTAAATCCTTTAAATCTAGTGAAATTCCGTGGAATTCTAAGAATTCCTTGAAATTTAACTTATTTTCCTTATAGTAAAATTATACAATATTACAATACAATAATAATATTATATAATATGAATAATCATAATATAATACAATTCCTTGAAATCCGTGGAAATATTCTTAAATCTCTTGAAATCCGATGAAAGCCTTGAAAATTATTTGAAATGTTTGGAAATCCCATGAAATTCATAGAAATCTGTTGAAGTAACACTTATTTATTTATTCTCAAAAGTTCTCTATAAATTCGTTAAAATCCCTTGAAATTTTTGGGAATCATAAAAATCCTTTAAAATAAGTAAAAATCATTTGAAATTCCTTGAATATAAATTAAATTACTATTCATTAATATAATAATTTAATATTCATTATTCATATTTCAATATTCATTAGTATTTATTAAAGTTTTCTAACAAAAAAAGTTAACCCACTAGAAATCTTTTAACTCCCTGGAAATCTTTGGAAACCCTAGAAATTTCTTTGAAATCCTTTAAAATTTTTCAATTTCTTGAAATCCCATAAAATCCCTTGAAAATTGTGGAAATCGTAAAAATCCGTTAACACAAGTAGAAATCATTTAAAAACACTTGAATATTCAAATTAAACTTATTAATTAAAGTTTTCTAAAAAAAAACCCGTTCAAATCTCAGAAATCTTTGAAAACCCTTGAAATCCTTGAAAATGCAATCAAATCCTTTAAATATGATGAAATTCCCTAAAATCTCTTCATATCTTTGAAATCGCTATGAATCCCTTAAAGTTTCATTTCATTTATTCACCAAAGTTTTATAAAAATCCCTTCAAATCTTTGCAGCACTTAAAACATTCTTTAAAATCCCTTAAAATTGCCGGAAATGTTTGAAATCCTCTAAAATCCGTTGAAGTGTTTCCAAATCGTAAGAAATTCTTTGAAATCCGTAAAAATATTGTTAAATCTGTTGAAACCCGATGAAATGTTTGGAAATTCTCCAATTCGTTTGTGTTTTCTCTATTTTTTGCATCAATTCTTTCGATATTTTAACATTATTTTCTTATAGTGCTTTCCTATAATATTTTTTGGATGATGGAGAGGGGCAAGGGATTGCAGGAGTAATTAGCCCCTCGGGTATTTATCTCTGAGGCAAGTCATTAATTAAGACCATTGTTTTGAATTATTTTTAGGGAAGGACTGACGGTAGCTTTGCACAAACTCGAACCATCAGTAGCTGCGACTACTGCAATTCCCAAAGTGATATTGCGTGCCGAGCATACACTAAGTGGTTTTCTGAAATCCCTCAATGCAGATTGTTCGAAAAGAAGCGAAGCCCTCTTGAACATGCTGAATCAAATCCACACCGGCAAGACTTTCGATCTCATAATGGCCGTCGCATCTGTGGAGGGAAAACTGAAAGCATTCGTCTCGAAGATGATCAAATTCAACGAGTACAGCAATCAAGTAAACGAACCGGTCCCGGGAAGTCCATCCTCGCGAGCTATGCTATTCGATATGACTTTCTTGATGCTCTACTCCATCGTCCAGACATATGGATCGGAAGTTTTAGAAGAAGGTGGAGATTCCTTTTTTGAACAGTGGGTTCGCGAGTGCATGCCAGAGCGTGGCAAACCGAAATCTCCGCATAAGGTCCTTCAAACGATCGACCCTGCAGTGGTCGATGTTCTTCTGCAACAAATCAATTCTGGAGAAGCTGATTTTATGACGAGTACTGTCAATTGGGACAAAACGTGTCTGGCGGCAATGGGAGTTGTGAAGGAATTGCTTTTTGGATGGGAAAGTGGTGGTTTGAGTGCTGGAGATGTTAAGAGAGCCCTGGACCGATTGAGAAATGGCGTTTGCTGTTTACCTGTTTGTGCTGCTACTTGGCTGTGTGCACATATGAGCATCACTCATCAGGATGCACTTCTCAAGCCTATGAATATGGTTCAGCAGTTCCTGACTCCTGGGACGGCCGAGGAGTCACAGGAATCCTCTTTTAAGGAAAGGTAAAGTTCATTCTCTTTTAAGAGTTTCGTTTCTTTTGAATTATCAAGGAGGAACATGCATTAGTTTGATGTCATAATAATATCTAGAAGATGGCTTGTAAATACGTTGTTATAAAATAGAACAAGAGTTGGGAAGATTACTTATTTCGTGAGAATTCCATAATTTCAGATGTTAGGGAACGTACGCATACTACGTGACGCGTTTTTCTATTGTTTAAATAAAGATGAGAATAAAATTTCCATACAGTTAAAAAGGATGCAACGATATGAACAAAAGAAAAACGCTTCACGTAGTATGGGTACGTTCCCTAAATAATTCAACCATTTGGCTGAAAATTAACGTTTTTGTTCAAATTATGATTTAATAAATCATAATTTGAACAAAAACGTTAATTTTCAGCCAAATTGTTGAATTGTTTAATAATTAAATTAATAATTAATAGTTATAAAATACAACAAGAGTTGGGAAGATTACTTATTTCGTGAGAATTCCATAATTTCAGATGTTAAATCATAATTTGAACAAAAACGTTAATTTTCACCCAAATAGTTGAATTATTTAATAATTAAATTAATAATTAATAGTTATAAAATACAAAAAGAGTTGAGAAAATTACTTATTTCGTGATAATACCATAATACATCCATAATTTCAGATGCTACATCATAATTTTAACAGAAACGTTACTTTTCAACCAAATAGTTGAATTTTCCACGAAAAAAGATTAATTCTCAACAAAAAATGTTACAACTTTGATGTTAAAAGAAAACGATGTTTTTTTTTAAATCTAAAGGAGTTAAATTCATACAGAAAATACCAATTTTCAAGGAACTAGTTTAGTCTTCAAACTAAAAAAGATAAATTTTCCAACAGAGATGAATTTTCAATTAAAATAGCGAATTTTCAACGGAAACATTAATTTTTAAGAAAGTAGTTCAACACTGTTAACCAAGTTCTTTAATTTTCAACCGAAAAAGATGAATTCTCTACGAAAAATGTTATAGCTTTGATATTTCGAGTAAAAAAGATTTTTATATTGAATCAAAAAGAGTTGAATTAATCTAAAAAATACCAATTTTCAACAAAATAGTTAAATCCTTGAACGACAAAGATTAATTTTCAACAAGTTGCATTTAAAACCAATAAAGGCGAATTTTGAATTAAAATTACGATTTTTGAATGAAAAAAATAATAATTCTAAAAAAATTAATCTTTTAACGAAATTTTTTAATTTTCAACCAAAAAGATGAATTCTCAACGAAAAATTCAATAGTTGATATGTCAACTATAAAAGGTTTATATTTTAAATCAAAAAGAGTTGAATTAAAAAAAGATTAATTTTCAACCACTTGCATTTTGAATTAATAAAGATAATATGTTTTCCAAAAGAGATCAATTGAGCTGCCGGAACTAAAAAAGCTACAACTTTTCTCTAGAGGAAAAAAGATACGCAATTAAATTTTACATCCAGATATACCCTTTAAAAATTAAAATTCGCAAATGTTTTTCAAAGCCTCCAGGGATCTTACCATTCCCAGCGAAATAATTTTATGTACCCTTATCCGATCCGGCAGCTCAATTTTTAACTAAAATTACGAAATTTCAACAAACAAAAAGAAATAATTTTTTGGTTTAGAACTTTAACTGTACTGCGTACGAAATTAAACTATTTTAAATTGACAAATTAAAGTTCTTTATAGTTGTACGATTTCTAACTAAAAATGTCAACAATTTATTATATATCCTTCAAATATTTGTGAAATCTTTGTGAATTATTTTCAAATATTAAAAAAAAAATGGAAGTCTTTGCGAAATCTTTTGAAATTTTTTATATTTCAGTGAAATATTCAAATGTTTTAAAAATCTTTTGAAATGTGTATTTAAAATCTATGTGAAATCTTTGAAATTTTTTAAACCTTTGCGAAATCTTAGTGAAATCTTTGGACTCTAGAATTCTTCATGAAATCTTGAAA